>QTSX02003671.1:0-188713 GCA_014839935.2 Entomophthora muscae
TTAAAACTACTGTATATCACAAATTGACTAAACAATACCACCTGGATCCTTGGCTCCTATTTCTTCTGCATCATCTAGAGATTACCTTGTCCAGCTTGCAAAGAACCCTTGTGTGACCAATTTCTGATGGCCATTCTGATAAATAGGGTTGTATCAAGTGACTATCAGATTACATCAATTTATCAGTGTCAGCTTGCAAGGGGGAATTGAATTCAAATGGCGAGCTGGAGTGGCAGTAAATCATTTTCAAAAAACTGTTTGATTTAAATCTATCACTCAGTTGGTTTGGTTAACAGCTTTCCATTTTTTGAGCTCTCTGGCTTGGGCAAATAGTTCCTGGCAATATGAAATCCACCTTGGCATCACCCAATTGTAGCAAAGAGAATGAAATTCTCTCCCAGAGATCTGGGGAGGTGGAACAGATAAACAAAAGTACAGGAGACAATGTAAAGGTCACAAACTTGACAATATGCACCAACATTTTTGGGGAGCAAAGTGGAGCTTTTGGACCCAGAAATTACAAATTTAAGTACCTAATTATCCTATGCAAAAGAGGGGAAATTTTGGGTCTGGGAGAGTAGAAGAAAGACTAGAAACTTTTGAGGTATAACTAATAAGGGAACTGTCAAGGTGAGTGTAAAGGAACTTGAAATTGAGATGAAAGCAAAGGAGAACAAAAACTGAATTAAAATAGGTCATTAAATTTATTCCTACTCTAGCATCCTGAATTTGAACTAGGTTTCTGAGTTGAAAGAGGTAAGACTCAACGTTAAGACTAAGATTAACAGGAGAGGCTTCAAAAAGGACAACAGGACCTGGGGGACAACAACAAAGGTAAGCAGAGTTAAACAGCTTTTCTAACAACTTTAGATAATCAAAAGGCCAACAAAGAGGCCCAAAAATATACTCTAAAATTTTAAGTTCAAAGTCTAAACTTTATTGATAAGAATAAGCAAGCAGGGGACTTAAAGTCTCCTGTCTTGCTATAAGGGTACTTTAAATTCAAAACCTGAATGTAAAAATGCAGGATTATCAAATTCTTGGTCCAAATTTTGAATCACTTTTGCAAGATAGCCTTTTTTAATTAAATTGAATTCTCTGTATTTTTATTTGGATTTTTAAAAATTCAGGAGCTCATAGATACTTTGCAAAGTTCAAGTCAAACTGCATGTTTCCAATGGATGAAATGAATTAACTGGAATCAGATTTGAAGTGTTTGAATCCATCAACCATTTTCATTAAGCTTACTATGTTTTTTGGAACTGCGGGATTGTCAAATCCATGAACCAAATTTCAAGTCACTTTTGAATGCCACTAATAAACTCAAATAACAATTGCGGGAACTGGAATCCAAATTGAATGTACAGTAAGTAACTAGGACAAATCAACCCAAATCAAGAAGCTCCACTCTGGGTAAAATCAAATGAAAAATCCAATCTCAACAACCATGTTTAGACATGAAATTAAGTGAAATAAAAAATTGTCTAAACTGGAAATGATGCAATGTTCTGCACTCTAAATCACTAACATAGCAACCACAAAACCATATAATGATATATGAGCTACCCTCCTGATGACACAGAATTTTTTTAAAGTTTTTTGCCCCCAGCGTAGCCAGGGACCATAAAACTTCTTTTCAAGGAAGAAAGGAAGGAAGGAGAGGGGGAAAGATAAACCATCAGTTTACTAACTATGTATTCATGTATTGCTACTAAGGATACTTGATTACAGTTGATTTTAAAAATGCTAATAATAAAGTAGAATTATATATTACAATCTATCTTATCATGTTGTCTTTTCCTTGATGTGTTGATATTTCATTTGCTTTTGATAATGTGATTGTGTTTAATTGGATATTTTCACCTCCAGTTGCCTTGGCAATAGGAAATCAAGTTGCCTCCCTAAGACCAGCTGTGGTTGCAGAGGCAACTTGATTTCCTATTGCCAAGTTGACTGGAGGTGAAACTATCCAATTAAACGCAAGAAAATTATCAACAGCAAATGAACTATTAACACATCAAGGAAAAGACAACATTATAAGATAGATTGTAATATATAATTCTAAGTTATTATTAGCATTTTTTAAAATCAACTGTAATCAAGCATCTAAATTTTAGCCATCTTAAAATGGAATAGGGTGCTTTTTGAGAATGCCTATGATTCCTAAAAGAATTAGCACAAATCCACTCTAGATCCTTTATCATCCTTTTTGAGACACCTATAAATTATATTTATTTCAAATTCACCTCATTTTTGATTTGAAACTTGGTTCTTGGATTTGACAATCCCACAATTTCAGATTTGTTAAGTTTTACATGATGTCTATGATTTGTTTGAAATTCAGGAAATCTCAAATTGTAATTAGAATCCTGCATTTCTGATTCATGTATACCGCATTTGTTTGCTGAGTTTTGTCTTTTGTTGGTTGAGTTATCTGCTCAAGAGATTTGAAATTTGCCAATTTAAATAAATCAAAAAAGTCAAATTAAATGTTTGATTTTATTAAATATTTTATTTTTCACTTAGCTGAGTTGCCCGCAAAAGTGATTCGAAATTTGGACCAAGGATTTGACAATCCCACATTTTTACGTCTAGATTCTGAATTTACAGTATAGCAACCACAAAACCATACAATGATATATGAGCTACCCTCCTGGTGACGCAGAAATTTTTTAAAAGTTTTTTGGCCTCCAGCGTAGCCAGGTGCTGAACAAACTTTTAAAAAAATTCAAGGAAGAAGGAGAGGTGGGAAAGATAAACCATCAGTTTACTACACTATGTGTTAATGGATTGCTATTAAGGATACTTGATTATAGTAGATTTTAAAAAACGCTAATAATAAAATAGAATTATAAATTACAATCTATCTTATCACGTTGTCTTTTCCTTGATGTGTTGATAGTTAATTTGCTGTTGATAATATGCTTGCGTTTAATTGGATAGTTTCACCTTCAGTCAACTTGGCAATAGGAAATCAAGTTGCCTCTGCGACCACAGCTGGTCTCAGGGAGGCAACTTGATTTCCTATTGCTAAGGCATATGGAGGTGAAACTATCCAATTAAATGCAAAAAAAGTTATCAACAGCAGATTAACTATCAACACATCAAGGAAAAGACAACATGATAAGATAGGTTGTAATTTATAATTCTATTTTATTATTAGTGTTTTTTTAAAATCTACTGTAATCAAGCATCTAAATTTTAGCTACCCTAAAATAAAATAAGGTGATTTTTGAGAATGCCTATGATTCCTAAAAGAATTAGCACAAATCTACTCTAGATCCTTTAGCATCCTTTTTGAGACGCCCATAAATTATATTTATTTCAAATTCACTGCATTTTTGATTTGAAATTTGGTTCTTGGATTTGACAATCCCGCAATTTCAGGTTTGTTAATTTTTACATGATGTCTATGATTTGTTTGACATACAGGAAATCTCAAGCTGTACATTAGAATCCTGCATTTCTGATTCATGCATACTGCATTTGTTTGCTGTTTTTTGTCTTTTGTTAGATGAGTTATCTGCTCAAGGGATTTGAAGTTTTCCAATTTAAATAAATCAAAAAAGTCAAGTTAAATGGTTGATTTTATTAAATATTTTAATTTTCACTCAGCTGAGTTGCCCGCAAAAGTGTTTTGAAATTTGGACCAAGGATTTTACAATCCTGCATTTTTACGTTTAGGTTCTGAATTTACAGTAGAGTTTAGAATTCAAGGTCACCTGACCCAAGGCGCATATTTGATTGGCTACAGGAGAAATTTTGCAAAGGAGAACCCAGTGAGTTGGAAGGTTTTGCAATAATTTCTGGCTTCAACTCTGATTGGCTGGTACCTTTAGAATGGTTTGGAGAAGTATTTAATCCAGGTGCAGGAACCATTCCTGCCCTGATGGTAGCTGTGGGGCCTGTTCTGGGCCCCAAAAGCTATTCTCAAGCCTTGGTGGGTTTGGCTGGGCCTAGGCAGGCTAATTTTAGCTGCCCAGTAACCCCAGTTCAAGCCCATTCTCCATTAAGTAATTTGGGGTCCCTAATTGGGGACCCCTTTTTTAATCAAGTTCCTTGGCCTCAAGAAAGCCTGTCAAACCAGTCCAAAAAAGGTGACCAAATTGGGAAAACCCTCATAACCCCAAAAGCCAAACCTTCCAGAACTAATGGCCAGCCAAGCCAAGATGGACCACCAAAAAGCCAAACAACTGTTCCTGAAAACCCCAAAAAATGGCCATGAAGCAGCCAACCAAACAGCAGAACCTGAGATGTCAAACCTTTCCACCCAGATAGCACCAGAAAAATGCCCAGAGGCACTTGTATGTGAGTAAGTATACAAATCAGAAGCACCTGAAAAAGTTCTGTATTGTCATCCTTACCAAATAAAGTTGTTATGAACCTTTGGTTGACCCATTCTGTTTCCATACCTATTTTTGATACTCTTCCATCTGCATACACCCAAGCGTCAGTACCCATCCACTGGGATAGATAGTCAGACTCCATTTGACAAAACCAAAGCCTTTGACTACTACTGTCCACCCAACGCTCCATTTGGCCCTATGCATTTCACTGAGTATCCCGCTAATCCTGACCACAAACCCTGGACATTGGAAGACTTGCAGTGGTACACCTGCCCAAATGCACCCAAGGAACCCTACCAAATTTTCTGTGACAGCAAAGCAATCAACATCTATCCTTTGATCTTCAACAGGAAGTACAAAAATCCTTCTGCCTAACTGGTCCCCATGGAACCACCCCAACACCTAAACTGACCCTCTCAACCTCACCCACTTCTGACGCCACTGGCCAAAGTAGTCAATTACTGGGAGTGCTATACCTGGTGCTCACAGGATTGTTTGACTCTGCCCTGTCATCTGCTGGACCTTGGGCTGTGGCTGGGAAGGCCCTTTCCTACCTGATAAAGTTAGGTCCCATCATCTGTGTCAGGGAGCCAGTCATAAGCAGAGACATTGGGCAGCTTGGGGTGAGGTGCAGCCAAGCCAGCGGGTAAGACCCACCATAGAATGGGTGCTAACTTGATAATGTAAGAGACAGATTGCCCAAGCAAGGACCAGGGTCTGGATTCAGGGACTATGCAATCCACCAACCCTGTCAAAGTAATACAGAGTACTCCAAACAGTTGGGTAGAGGTGGTCTCAGCGGCAGCAGGGGGTTCAGTGGGCGGTCTGGTCTAGGGGTTAAGGGCAGAGTCATGGGAACAAAGTATGCTGATAGGTAGTTGTACTTGTCTTTGAACAATAAGGGCATTATCTTGATCCTTTTTCCTTTGCGTCCCACGTAGTCAGTACTTCTAGTTCTTGCCAAGGGGTCAGCAATGAGAATGGTTTCCAAGTTGTACTTGGAATAGGCCAGGTTGGGGAGGTACTCAGTAAAGTACACATGTCCAAAGGGGGATCCTGGGGAACGGTATAATGCCTGGGGCAATTTGGCAAGTTGGTCTCTGGAGGGGGCAGCTGCCTGGTAGTCTACTTGACCGGAATTAAGATGGAAGATCACTAAGACTAGATAGGGTAAGATTTTTTCAAACCAAAGATTCATAAAACTTTATTATCAAAAGTGACAATGTGGTCTTCATCATAATGCTGGGGTTTTTATACCATGGGATTTCACTTCTTTGATTTTTGCAGGGTTCAGGTTTGCAGGCAAGGCACTGGCGGGGCATGGATCTTGGCTCAGAGTCTTGGAGGCGGCAGATCCAGGTTGTGCCTGCTCTGGTGAATAGAAGTGACAATGCTTCATTCCGCCGCCACTGTTTGCTATATCACCTGAGCAGTTCAATTGTACTACCCATTCTGGATGAAAGGCTGGCAGTTGCTGGCGGTCATTGGCAGAGTTAATAGTAAGTTTTGTTTTAACCTCCTTAAGGCAAGCTACAACCTCTGAATAGGTCTGGATCTTTGGTGGCTCAAGGTTGGCATCAATCTGGTGACCATTTGGGGAATTGTCCTTGGGAGACTGGTGGGTCTCGGAGTAACTCGTCAACTTGGTTTTGCAATTTAATGAGTGGGTGGTTTCCTGTCCACTTTGTGTGACTTGAGTAGTCTTTGGAGGATCAGGGTTTGATTCCAGGGTTTCCAATGTTGGTTTCAAAACTCCAGTATTGGCATTGGGCAGGTTGGCAGTAGGTCCTTCCCCATCCTCTGTTAGCCAGGTTACATCTCCTTTGCAGGTATGGGTCTTCATTGGCACCAGTTTGGTGGCAGACTGGAAACTATTCAGGGAATCCTCAGTAGCAGGCTGGCAGGTTACAGGGTAATTTAACAATTTGAGCCTGTGATTTAACGGATTGGTGGGTCTTGGTCTGTCCTGGAGGGTTTGATCCGCCTTTAGGGAACTGGGGTTTGACTCTTGGGTTTTCAATAAAAGTATTGAAATGTCATTCATGACAATCTGGTGGGTCATACCAGTACCTGCTTTGGCTCCTCCCTCACCTACTGGAGCTCCACAGTACTCTTGGTATCCTGACAGTTCCACTTCATTTGTTTTAAATCAGGGCCAAACCAAGCCAACAAGTAGTCCAAATTAACCAGGGATTGTTCCCAGGTAGGAATAAAAATCAAATCATTAGTGGTTGCCACCTTGGATAGGTACACTAATAAAAATCTCTTGTAAATTGTGTGGGCTAAATCATCAAGGGAATTAAGGGGCTTGGCTGGCTTCTGAGAAGATTTCTTTGTACAACAAGGAAAGATTATCCTATCCAAGGCTAAAGTGGGGAGTGGATTTAAAGTATCAGCCTTTATACAGAGTAGATAAAGAGATCCACTATGAACTTATGTGGTGATTAGAAGACATGCTCTGAGCCATCTCAGGTTGTTTGAAAGGCTCTCTGTGTCCCAGAGAAAAGCTGAGAACATGCTCAGAACTTTCTTCAGTGCAACTTGCTATAGTGGCAAATGTGGAACAACTCACAGGAAACGTTTCCCAAGGTGATTTGATACAGTGGCAAAATGTTGACTGACCTTGGAAAAATGTCAGCGCCTCACTGGTGAGACATTGACTCCCTTTTATCAACAGGTGAGACTGGAAGAATATAAGAAAAAGCTTCAAGGTGAGCATAAAAGGTTTCCTTTGTTGGGTTTATGGCTTTTTATACAGATGCTGTTTATTGATGGAAAAGCTTTAAGCTCAATAAAATGATACAGAAGGCATCATAATGATGTTTTAGGCTTTTAATAGGGTAATACTGAAAGCAGATCCTAAGGTAAGCAGAGAGCTATAGAAAATCACTTAAGATTTCCAAGGGAAAGTTTTAAAAGGAAAACACTTGGAACAGGGGGTATATGTAAGCAATTGAAGGGTAGAATATGAGACATCTGAGAAAATATCTAAGTGGAAATTAGACAATCATTGAGATATTGAGATCTACAAAGGGATATTAAAGCTTGTCATTGGTCAGCACTGATAGATTTTCACCAATATAGAGTTAATAACAACAGAGAAAAAGCTTGGTGAAAATTTGAAAGAAACAGTGCAATCATGTAGCTGGAAAAATTGTTAGAAGGTTTCTAAGAGGATATTCCTTCTGATAATAATAAAAAAACATCAGTGACCTCTAAGTATCAGTGACTTTTTCATATGAAGACTTTATCAGATATTTATTATCCTAATATTGCTTAAGAAAATCAGCACAAGAAAAGGTGTAGATAGATCACACATAAATAACCCCAAGATGAATAATAGTTAGTATTGAAAATAGGATGAAACTTTTACCAGGACCAAGAGTTTCTTCAAAAAGAGTTCACAGAACTTTTCCCAGATCTTTACCTTCCCCAAAGTGGCCCAAAACATGTAGAAATTTTGATTCAGGCCAAAAATTCAAATATTTTGGTAAAAATATTTTAAAAATGTTGCATATTTTCAGGCCTAGAATAAGTTTCTTTCCATGGGACAAGTATACCTGAAGAATGATGCCACAACCCAGGCAAATCCTGGCTTTGGCCCAGGGTAAACCTTGGTGACCTTGTAGGAGCAGATGAACCATATAAAATCTTCTCATCTTTGCACAGTACACATTAGAATCCCTCTCAAAAGCTACCTAAAAGTGATGGAAAGAGAAAGCAGTAATAATAAATGTGGTCATGCAACAAAACTTTATTAAGGCCCCAAATGGCGCATGGCTGCAAACCACTTTGTGTGTTTATCATAAAGCCCTTGAATCCCAAGAAAATCTATATCTTAAAAACCTCATGGCTATCATGATCTACATTAACACTATGATAATTATCATTTAACTTTATACAACTCTTTTTATATTCAATAATCATACTGTTCTCTCCTCAAATCTCCCTTTTATTTCTATAGTTTACTTTCCAGAAGTATATCTACAACATTTTCTTGTTTCTTCTTTTTTATCACTTGTTTTCTTTGGCTGTACCCTGTCAATCTCTCTGCTTGGAGAGCATAGTATTAGAACTCAACTCTTGAGAGCACTGCTGCTTATCAGTGCTTTTGGAATTTGGCTCACATGCCTCATTTCATCAATAACTCTGAATTCAAAAGAGGCTTCATCATGGTAATAGCCTTTTTCTTAGTGTGGTTGTCCTGATAGCCCAATCACAATAGATTTTTCTGGACACTATTTTAGAAGTAGTACATCTTCATCCCTCTGATATTAGGATATCATGTCTTTTAGAATGTTTGCAGTATAATATGCATATGTGAAACAATTTTTTGAGATGTGTCAGAGATTTCAATAATTCTAAGTTATCTAGTAAACCCATTGGCTTGGAAATCAACTCAGCCCAACAACTAACCTAGAGCAAGAAATTAAGCAAAGTGAAGCTAACCTGATTAGCAAAAAAGTTCTAGGCTGAACAACTTCTTCCAGAACTTCATAAAAGGTGTCAACTCCAGGGGCAACAACTACAAAAGCGTCAATTTTAATGGAGCAATCATCTTCCAAAACCCATTATTTACTACTGAAGATGATATCAAGAATACCCCCAGATATATTTTGTGATGACAGGAGCTTATGAAGGCCATAAATATATCCTCTTTTATCTAGCAATAAATCTATCTTGCTCTAATTTTACAATTAGAGTGTGATCCCTATAAACTATAGGAGTCATTGACCCCATATTATACACCTACTTCACTGTTGCCAAATCCTAAAGAGAATTATGCTCCTAGGTCACAACCACTGATTCAACCTACACAAGTATTAGCAGCTGCAATCTCCTGCCTGCAAACATTTTAGTTCTATTAAAGATCTGGCTTCAAAAATATTTAAAGCCAACTTTTTATTGCTCAAAATCCCAAGAACCTGACAAAATGCTCAGTTAATAGTTCAGGTAGCAGAGTAGTTATCTTTTCAGGAGAGGATTAACTCTACCTCATCCCAGAGTAAGCCCAATGGTTGATTTGTTACTTTTGAGGCCCAGGCACCCCCACTTTTATGTTAGGCTCAGCTCAGCCCGCTTGGCTCACATATTCATAAAGCTTTATAGTCTTGTCACAGCACAGGTTGCTTTCATGGGATATTTCAGTCAAGGGAAAGGGCCTGGCCTGAAAGGCTCAGTAAATGACAGGAGACAATATCATTATATAATTAGCAGCAGTAGCCCAAGGTTGTCAAGCTCTCAGACAGAAAATCACTTTTTATGTGGACCTCATAATAGTGCAATAGGCAAACCCAAGTTTGCTGTAACCATATAAATAGATGAAAGGAACAAGTAATAGCTCTCCAGTTGCAGTGCTCATGAGCTTGCTTGACAGGGCAAGTTGGCTGAATTGGGTAAAGCTTTTGTATGAAAAGAGAGGCACAGAGGCAGGATCTATCTCTTGATCCAGGTGTCTGGTAGAGGAGGCTCATACAAATGTTGGTTCTGTTGAGGCAGTAGAAATGTGCTCAGTTTTCCAGCACTGGCATTAAAGATGAAAGTACTATTTGTTTGAAAGTACCAACTGTATAAAGTTAGTTGTGATATAATAAATTCTTGTAAATGTAAGATGTTCAAATTGCATTAACTTTCAGGCGTTTAGTGAAAGATGTCAACAAGGAGGGAGTTCCCAACTTTCCCAGCTATATACTGCTTGATAATTGGCTTTGGGCTAGGTAAGACGTCTTACTTGGCTAGCTGATCATCTTTTTCAGCCTTACTGGAAATGGCACTATATGATTGGCTGCTTAGGAGAAACAGTTTATTATTTTTGGACTCTGAGGGTTGGTCAAACCTTGAGGTACCCTTGGTGACTTTTGGGGCCCCAGCTCTGACTTTTGAGATTTTTGGCCAATTAGAATTAATCCCAACAGATAGCATTGTACTTACAGGTGCCTCCTGGTGTGGGCACCCTCAGGGCATTGATTCTATTTTTGGAGGAAAAATGGTGTCAATTACTGAACCCGTGGTAGATAAAAAAATTGAGCAAAATCAATCACAAATTTGCATGCCTTTTATTTAATATAGGACAGTACTTTGTTGGGCTCATTTGGGGCCCTGAAAAACCTGTTGATTAGTAAATATCTCAAAATCCCGACAATAGCAGATAGATAAATAAACAGTATTACAAAAGGGCATAAAATTTATAATAATAATATTGAATTTAAACCTTTAATCTCATATACATGTAAATGAATCCGCAACTCAAGAAACTTATACAATCATATTCCATCAGATTGGCTACATTAGAAAGAGCAGCTTAGATACTATGGTTGCAGTTTAAGATGGATTTGTCGCCCCATGATATGGTTTATTAACAAAAAGTAAATATCAATGACTAAATAAAATATGAATTTTAATATAGACATTATTTTATGTCAATAGTCATGTGGCCTTAGGTAAGCAATATGATATTGGGTTATCTTAATTGAACTCTAGCCAGGTTTAAATACTCGGGTTAATTTCAAGTCCAATTGATGTGATATCAATGAGTTTTGAGAAGTTTTCTGGTAGATCGCTGTTTCAAAATAATTTGTATTGCAAGAGGTAATTTCCAGCATGTCAGGTATACATCAACGACATGACGTGATTCCTTTATGGCATGTGTGACAAGATAGAACATATATTTAACATTTAAAACATAATGTATTTCATTACTACATAATCGATCTGAAAACTTAGGGCTCCAAGCCCAGCGAATGAATCAATTGTTCTTTGAGATTTCAGAATCTACGATTGAAAGATTTCAACCATCCGATCCTCAATAAAAAAACAGGATCTCTTTTAAACCATCTCCATCGCAGTGATGATTTACTTGCAATCCAATTCCGTTAATTAAGTGTACTAACGATGATATGAATGTGACCCTGAATGGGAAGCTCGAATTTGGCAAGCCAACCCTATTGGCTTAGTTTGAACGTGGATTGGGGTCCATGCAGTATCCCTAACCGGCTCACCCAATCACCTAATGGACTCTTGCCCCAATAAACCCACATTGGTATATCCACCAAAAATGTCCCTTGACAACATGAGGAGGGAATCAAGTACAAGCGTGGTGTGGTGGGCGGGATGCCAAAAGAACAAAGCTGAGCTCCACCCACTTAGCCCTTTTACGGCATCCTACCTAGGTACGTGTCCAGGTATCCTAGTTGAGTCACATTTTTTGTTTATTTAAATCAGTGGCCTTTTAAAACCATTTTGTTAAACTCTAGCTGGTAAAAGGAAAGGTATGTCAGGCAGGCTGCCAAAAGAGCAAAGCTGTGCTACGCTCAGCTTCATTATTTTATGGCAGCCCACTGATATGTGTTTTCAGTTTATAAATTATTCTGTGATATAGACGTTAATAGTTGCTTTTTAATAGCATTTTAAATTTTTAGTGTTATAACGTTATTATGAAGAGAGTTTTCAGCATTTATTGATATTGTTTGTAAATAAAAGTTTATTGTGCTAAAAGATGTATTTAAAGGCTTACTCAGGCTGAGGAGCTTGGTGGAGAAGGACTTCTGGATATACAACATTTTGGGTCTGACCGCAATTATGATCTGGATTAATTAAGGCTATGATGCCTTGCACATCAGTAGTACAGAAAAGAGCAACATAGAGCTGGCCATGAGAAAAGGGGTCATGTGTGAGATAAACACCCACATGGCTCAAGGACTGACCTTGAGATTTGTTGAAAGTCATGGCAAATCCTAGGCAGATTGGAAACTGCCAGCACTGTAGAGTAAAATGAAACTCTTACTCCTCAACCATTGTTAGACAGGGAATAAGACAGTGGCGGCCCTGATAAATCCCAGAGATAATTGTGACTTCAATTGTGTTTCAGAAAAAGGTTGTGGCTATGGCCATTGTACCATTGCATAGACCTTCAGTGGCATAAATATTCCAAAGGATCATCACTGGAGCGCCAACCTTCAGGGTGAGGTAGGATAGGGGTAAGCTACTGCAATTAAGGGTCTGCATGACCTCAGCAGTAACCAAATCAGCATCATCTCCTTCTCCTGGGTCAGCACAGTTCACGGCATTGTAGACATGTGAAGCTCCAGGGCAAGTGTTAAGAATTCTAGAGTTAAACTCAACCACTTGGAGGTTGGTGACAGTTAAGATGCCACAGCCTTTAAAGAATACAGCTGCATTATTGGGGATTAAGGCTCTAAGCTGTTCAGGGGGATAGATGGCCTGGGTCAGCTGCTCAGATCCGGCAACTTGGGTAACAAAAGAAGGCAAATGTATCAATCCATAAAGCCTAGCATTAAAGGATAGCTCTTCCAGGTACTGGACATAAACTTCATTCTCTTTAGTCTGATGCAGCCGCATGTTGTGGTTCAGAAACAAAATCTGAAGCTGGGGCCAAATTCTTGACTGCTGGATGCAGGCTTCAACCTGTTGAGAATGACTACCATGTTGGATCACCGGAAGTGTCTGTTTAAAATCACCTCCAAAAACCACAGGAATCCTACCAAATAGAGCTTTATTGTTGCAAAAATCCCAGAGGGTACACTCAACAGCCAGCACAACATTCTTATGCTGCATGGGGGCCTCATCCCAATATGAGTAAGGTTGTCTGGCGTAACTGGGTAGCCAGCTGAGATTGATACCCAATGTTGCAAACTGAGTTCTCATCCAGGTTAAGAGGCACCTTAAAAGTTGAATGGGCAGTGTGTCCCATTGGCAGAAGGCTGGTAGCTAAGCCAGTTGAGGCAACACAGATGACATGCATACCCTGATTATTATAATGAGCAGCCAGAGCTTGGTAGAGGAATGTTTTCCCAGTACCCCAGAGCCTTGAAAAAAGAAGTGAGCGTGGGTTGGGTCTCTGGTAATCTGCTCAGTAATCTGGGTAAAGGCTGCCCGTTAATCGGCAGTAAGTTGGTCTGGGTGCGCTTGGTGTAGTTCAACTGGGGGATTGAAATCCTGAACTGGGTTTCTGGGATCTTCCCAGCCTTGATCATAGTTTGGAAGATGGTGAGCTTCTAAGCTTTGACCAAACTTTTGAAGCTCATGGGCAATTAGAAAAAGCCCATAATCAAGATGGGAATCTTGGAGGCCCTCCGTAACAGTCAGAAACTGCAGCTGGTGCTCTAAATCATCACAAAAGCTCTCCCAAAACTCATTCCAAATCCTCAAGCCATTGGTAATGTCTCCAGAGGTGAGGCCTTGAGCAAATAGGAGCCGCTGTCTGTGGCCAGAGTGGGTTTCAGCAGTCTCCTGAAAGGCAATTTTCTAGTACTCATCATCACAGAGAAGACCTAAAGCCTCACATGCCAGGCAATTGGTGGCATAGGTTACACGCTCAAGGCCTTCACCAACAGTCCTTAGGTCAGCAAAGCTTGTGCATCCATGCTGAATGGTTAAGAGAAGCCGTACAAAGAAGTGTTCTCCTTGATTAGGACTAACACTGTACATACGTCCAAACTGCTCACACTGCTGACATCTTCTCCAAGTATGAGCGGCAGCATTCCAAGTGTAATGTTGGGAGAAATCAGAATATAGAAGATGCCAGCCATCCTCATTTTGGGTATTATAAAGCATTCACCCCATAAGGGTTGTTCTGGGAGGATTCTCTACCTGGCAGAGAGCATCATCACCAGGTGCAAAATAAACCATTTGCTGGTTCTCAGCATGAACAGCCAAACAAATAATTGAAGGATTAATTGAGTGATGGGGAAACTCCATCAGCTCCCAGACAGCCTTTGGCAGGGCAATGTATTGGCCATGAAGATGCTGGCAGACCTTGTTATTTACAGCATTGGGGTGCTGGCGTACAATTTCAGCTAAAGGTTCCTGACCCTCAATTGTTGCTGTGTACATGTCCTCTCCCTTTGAGATGTATTTTAGGATGTACTTGATTGACCAGAGATTTACACACACTTCAACATTAATATGTGCCTTGTACTTCCAGATAAGAGCTGAAGAGTACAGAACAACCCAGCTGTTGTTGATGGCAATGTTATTGCGTCCCGTCACAGTCTCCAATCCAACCACATTCTGGGGCTGTGACGGCTATAATTTGGGTACCCATTGGCAGGTAGAACCGTCTCATCTTGAAACTGCTTAGGAAAGTACTTTGAGCAGCGGCGGCCAGTTGGAAAGTCATGCATGCATGATGCATCTTGATTTTGATCACATGTAGTGTGAATCATATAGCTTAATACCAAACGCCTGAGCTCGTTGTGGTAAAGGGTAACAGCCATAGGGGGGACTTCAGCCCAAATTAGCTGATCAATGTTCTGAGGCTGCATGTAAAAGTTGTCTGTTGAGCGGAGAAAAAGAACACAGTGCATATGGGGTAGGCCTTGCTTCTGATATTCCATGACACAGAAGTTCCTCAGGTAGGGACCAAAGAATCCACGCCGCATATCCCAGATCAGCTCCTTGATTTTAATATGGAATACCCGGGCAACAATATCAGGCCGGTCCATAGGGTTCTCACGAGGGCCAAGCTCACATCTAATCTCATCCCAACTACCATTTGCCGTGAACGTAATAAAGAGAGTGGGCTTCCCAAGATGACAGACAATGCACATCACATCCTTATAGAGCTGCTGCATGTGCCAGCAGGAACCAATATGCAAAGAGGGAAGAATTGTTTGGCGCCCTACCATCTCATGCGGGACATCAATATCAGTGCAAGCATAATAATCTGTAAGGTTGTTATAAAGCTCTGCTCTGTAGATGTCTTGGTGATTCTCAATATATTGTAGGAGAGTCATATTGCAAGAGGCCCAGACATCAACAACAAACTGCTGAAACAATTGACAGGCAAGAAAAATAATCATTGGCTGGGTGTTTTGCTGAAAGAGACAATAATAGTAATAGTTGCGCATACTGAGTTGGCAAGGTGTAGCCCTACTCTCATGCATATGATACATCCCAAAGGTAAACCCTAAGTCACCCTGGGAAAAGAGAAGTACATAATGTGTTGACATATACTTGGCAACTGTAAGATCAATTTGTTTGGTACGCTCTTCACATAGATGCATTAGCACATGATGTTGATTGCGCTCACTATCCTCTACAGCAGCTAATGCAGCAGGCATCAAAGCAGCAATTTGAGGCTGTTGGAGAAAATTGTAGATACAGCAATCATTACCTGCTTCAACTGTCAAGTTCAAGTTAGGATGAAGGTAGGCTTCAGCCTCAGGATGAGTTTGTGTGTACTCCTGAACAATCTCTGTGGCAGTACAATAGATCTGCACAAAGGAATTCACTTGGCAGATTATATGGTCAAGCATTCTAAGTGTCTCCTCATTCAGGCCAGGGTTTCTCTCCATAAACTGCTGCAAGGCAAGCTCAGGGTCAATAAAGTACAGCTGATTGTACACATGGTTCCGTCTCTCTGTAGGCAAGAAGGAATACTGCACATGGTATAATTCTCCATGAATAAAATAAAAAACATACTGAGGGTTGTTTCCCAAACGCTGATCTTGCTCTAAAAAAGGTTAAATAAAATGTAAAATAGAGCAGTCAAATAAAAATTAAAATATGTACCTGCAATAAGAGAATTCATTGTCAAAGCAGCATTGTATCGGCAAATGTTTTCAAGAAAGTTAATTGCCTGACGGGTCTGTTGTGTATACAAATCATGGATTTCTTCTGGAAGTGGTTCAAGCGGAGGTAGCTGAATGGTTCCATCATTGCAGCAAAGGGTAAACCTAAGACAAGTAGGTCTAGTAACCCAGGTACCCTCACAGGCCCAGTGTAAAGCTTGACACTGCCCACACACTGCATTCATCCTACCTATATTAAGATGAACCCAGGTATCCCTTCTGTTAAAGAAAGCATCTGGTTCTACCCCAGCAAGGTTTTCAGGAATGGCACCACCCCTTCTAGCTGGCTCCTGAGCTCAAATATCTTGACAGATCTTACAGGTCCTAACCCGGCAACCATTGGGAAGACAGAACTGAGTGGTAGCATAATATAAAAGACAATCATTACAGCATTGAAGGTTTGAGTGATGTTGACCACCCTGGTCTGGGTTGACTATAAGATGATGAAGATTTTGTGCATCAAGATCTAGGTTAAAATTTCTTTGAGCCATTTTTTAAGTTGTTTTAAAAAAGTAACAATGCGCGTAAATTTACAGATACACAGTTAAGCCCCAAAGAAACCCAATAAGGGCTTTTTTGAGGCTGTAATCTCTTCATCATATAGGCAAAATTATATTTTAAGCCATAAAAATTTCTGTTATTTTACGCTTAGTAATCATATATGAACTTATTTTTAATAGAAATAGTCAGAGGGGAAAATCTTTAAAACTTTTTCAAAACATTAAAAAGTACAAACTTGATAAATTTATATTCATGGTTAAAGCCTTTCTTAACATTGTCCTTATGTTTTTTTGCATAAAAAAGAAAAATATGTTTATAAAATAGTTTATCTTTATTTGATAGTTCTTTATTTATTTATTTAAACCCAGGACAGGTTTTCAAGAATTCATAATAAAGAAATAGGCATATTAGATGCATATATCATGTAGGTTAGTATTTTTTATTTTTCAGAATTCACCTGGTACAGAAACTGTTTGTTTGGATCAGTGTAAATTCATTATTGAATTTAATAGATCAAAAAGTTGCCCTGCTCAGAATCTGCTGCAGGTAAAATAGGGTTTTTAGATAAAGGTTAGCGGTTTACCCAAAAAATGTCTTACCCAGCCCACAATTGGCTTCAGGGCAAAAAACTGGGCTATTTTTATCAAAAAAAGTAACTTTAATAAAAAATGACTTACCCACCCCAAGATCTGTTGTGGACCAAGTCTATTTAAAAGGAGTGAAGGTTAGTGGTTTTTTTTGGAAATGGTTACCTGAAATGCAACTTGGTTAAAAAAGAATAGTGAATTACTTACCAAACCAAGATCTAACTCAGGGCAAAAATCTGGTTTAGTTAATTTACTAATTACTAAAAAAGCTTACCTAATCTTGATCTGCTGTGGACCAAGTCTATCTAAAAAGAAAAGAGGATTAGTAGCTTAAAGGAATCAGTTACCTGAAATCAAGCTTTGTTTTGTTTTGATTTTTTTGAATTCACTTGAAATACAGCCTTGATTTTCTTTTTGAAATGAATGAGTTGCTTTTTAAAAAATAAAAGTAATTATTACCTTTTTAAATTAAAGTTTGCTTCAAAAATTCAAAGCTTGATCTTACCTTTAATATTTTCTTTATATCCTATGAGCTGAATAGTTAGTAGAATACTTATTTTAAAGCTTACCTTTGAGTTTGAAGTAAATATAAGTTTGAGTTGAAAAGTTAGTATTGAGTCTAGTGAAGCCTTACCTTGATTGTCAAGTCTAATCTTATTTCCTATGCTTTAAATCATCCAATCATAGTAGTTAGCAGTATCCTTTTTATCCAATGATTAGTGATTTGCGTTGTGCAATGTCGGCTGTTGTTGGACAGGTTTGGACCCAAAAATTAACCAATCAAAATTAGTAGAGACATATAAAGCTCCAATAAAAATCAATAAATTTTAATATAAATTTTTTAATATCTTACCTTCTAATCAAACCAGACTATTTTAAGTCCAATTTCTTTACAGCTTTAGTCTAATTGACACTGCCGCAGGTCGGGAAGCTGCGAGACACTGCAAAGTGTCCAACAACCCCTCCTGCGGCAGCATCACCCATTAGAACCAATCCAAATAATAGGTGCAACAGTTACCGTTGTTGGCCTCAACCGGACGTAAAAAAAGGTAAGATTTTCTAAGCAAAAACATAGTAAAAAGCTTTGCAAGCAACTGGAGAAGTCCTAGGCGATTTTCTTGACCTCATATCATGATTAAATCACGTTGATGCCCCCCAATACCAGGGGCAAATAGTTTCCCGTCAATTATTGTTCCATCAACTGCTTTCTCATCAAACTTCTAGGAATTTGGTTGGTAACACTTTAACATGTTGCAAATATACTTGCTGAAGTATGTTAAATGAGTGAAAGACAATATAAATAAAAGTTAGTGATAAAATTGAAATCGAAATGTAGTTAATTGAAGAGTTGTTAGGATTTCTATACATGTATGATAGATATGTCATAAAGCATTCTATCAGCATGTGATATTTTGGAAGGATATGTAAGGTGGGGCTTCTTTATTAAGGGTCTTACCCAGCTTCAGATTCAAAGGAACAGTTCTCAATAGATTTGATACAGTAGTTTTCACAGTTGTGAGGATAATAAAAAATAAGCCATATTTACACAAGATGAACTCAAACTTAAACAAATTACAAGTACCAGTATAAAGTATACACTCTATTAACATGAATTTAGGGTTTAGCAAGCAAAATAACCCAAAAGCATGTCTCAAAAACACAAGAAAGTAATTGGGTTACAATACAAAAGTCTAAAAAAACACAAACAAAATGGTTTGTGTCATCTTTAGTGTAAATATTTTTACTATGTGAATTGGTGACAAAATAACTTGGCTATGGTATTGTTGCAACACCTACAATAACTTTCTCTTGGGAAAACAATTTCCCAAGAATCAACCCACTTAAGAAATAATTGATGTCACTCTTATCATGTGTTCATTTTATACAAGGATAAAAAATTGAGTTCTAAGCAGAACATTACCTGGACAACCCTCATGACTGCCATGACGTACATGGACTACATGTGGCTTATCATGATACTATATAATACCCTTTCTCTATATTCAATAAAGTATCATTCTCTTCTTAATTTCCCCTTTATCTTGTTTTTTATACTTTCAAGAAGTATATATTTGACAGTATGTTGAAACTAAAACCATAAACATAATTTATCAATTATTGGACAAAATATGATGTGCACAAGTATTATACCTAGTAATATAAAATAAGATACACAATAAGAAACAAAAATCATAGAAATACTGTTCTAACTATATATCTTTGGTATAGAATCTGGGGAGGTTGACTTAAAATTGATCATATAGTTATAAAAAGGGTTGTGTAAAGCCAAAAGATGGATACTTTAGACATAAGGCATATAAAAATCCAGTTAGAAGCTGTGCAAATAATCTTATAATGTATACAGTTAGTATATGATCCCATGAAATTAAAACTGCAACTTAGTATAGCTTAATTAGATCTTATTCTATAGTGCAAATGAAGGAAACATAACAACAGAAAAGTAACACATACAGTACATGCTGTGGTTAAGAATGTACCTGTTGGTTAATTAACAGAGTGAGCAAAGCCCAAAAGCTCATTCAATAAGGCATCAAAGAGATAGAAAACAACATCACATGTACATAGACATAGCAGCCAGTGCAGGAAACTCAAACTGAGAAAAAGAAGGTTATATAGTAGTTTACAATCTGTTAATATAAACAAAAAATGGTTCAGTTAAAAGACCGGTTCATTCAAATAACTAAATTTAACTTTTTTAATGGAAATAGAAGCTAATTCCACAGAAAACATGCACTGATTGGCAAAAATGTCCAGAAACACAACAAATGATGTAAACCAAGAACAAATTAATTATGGTTCAACAGCAAATATCCCAATTACTAGAAAAATTAGTTTCAGCCACAGAACAAAGCTTCTATGCTTATCAAGGTTTTTGAGAAAAATGAACTCAGTCACCAAAGCAGAAAATTTGATCCAAAACAACCCCTGATAGCAACTGAAATAGACAACAAAAATATCAAATATCAAAACAAATAACTGAATCTATAATACTATTACCAGCCCATCCTAATCAAGATATACAATCTAGAAAATAAATGAAAATAAATATTCTGAGTGTCTGTTTGGGATTAGAATCAATAAAAAATCAAATTTATCCAAATATACAAGTAACAGTGCACATTTACAACCAAAAATAATTAATATAAAAATCTAAAAATCTAACTTGAAATACAAAGTAGTGACTACAAGCCTTTAGACTACTATATATGGGCAGATAAAAATTAAAACAAATAAATTACATAGATAAACTGATTTTAATTTTATTTTATTTTTATACCAAAATGAAGACATCACAACAGCAGAGTCAAGGAGCTAAATGAGTACGCCACAGATGTGAACACTCTCATGGGTCAAAGAAAAGAGTGGCTGTAGCCCAGGAGGTGAACAGTGAGAGTTTTTCTAAATCAGGTGATGAAACCCAAGCCACAAAGATACCACAACAAACCCATGGCAGTCAGACTGAAAGAGAGGCTAGTATTAATCTAAAAGTACCAAAGCTGTCTAGGAAGGCCACCAAGGTCACCACCACTGAACAGTAAATGGTTTACCACTGAGAGAGAGTATTTTGTATACAACCCTGTATAATGCCAAGACAGTATTTTAACCAGTCTCATAGAGAGTGTAAAGCCTGTTATGGATACCATCTATGAGCCTTATGTATGTGATGGTAAAGGACAAAAAAATGACAAAGAGCAACACTATTTTTAAACTGTGAAGGGACAGCAGGTGCTCAAAAAGATTACTACAGTGTACAGTCAGGTGCTTATGCCCTGTGTCTTGTCAGAACCTAATAAGTTTTTGCCTAACAACAAAAAATACAAACACAAGGTGATCCCAGACTCCACCCATGAAACACTTACCAAGCTTATCAAGAAAACTTGGGACTAAAAGAAGGCTGTGGCAATCATAGGTGTATTGTTAAAATTAGCACATTGTCATGGTAGATTCCATAATGCTGGGTGTTGTCTGTCCAAGTAAGAAGGCTGGAAAACCTGTATCAAAATTGACTGGGTTAATGGATTTAAACCAAACAGTTGATCAAAAATGGGTCATGGCTGCTCCAGTCCGCCAGCTGAAACCAGCTCCCTCTTTCAAACTGATGCTGATAAATTGACGTAATATGAGGGTCACCTGATATAAGCTTGTTAATCAGTATGGTTGTCAGAGATTAGTCATGCAAGGGTTCTTTGCAACCTGGACCAGATACTTACTTAGCAATGTAGAAGGAATAAGAGGTCAAGACTCAGGTGGTATTGCTTAGTCAATTTTTCTGATATATATTGAGTAGTTTTCCCTGTTTCAACTCTAAGAGTTGAGTCCTCCTAAATTTACTCAATAAAAATCAATGATCCCAAGTTCTAAATTTTAAATTTTAAAAATGCATCCTGTGATTGGGCTGTTATGGTATATCCTGTACAATCTGATTCTGAACCAAATCATTTCAGAAATATGGGGCCCAGCATCTGGAACTTTGTTGTTGGCGCCTCCAAATGTCAATTTCATGCCAGCCAATTTTGTAGCTCCTCCCCCCATTCTTGAAACTGAAAATTGTGTCCCTTCTCAATGCCCAGAATTCTACGCTGAAGATGCATTGATGCTTTCCCAGGTCATTTATCTTGGTTTACTCTGGTTAGGACTACTGGTTCTACTTAATCCTGGAGTTAAAATTGGAAATTTCACAAAAAAATATCTGAAGCCGCGTTGGTGGTTAATAATCAATTCTATGTGGATTTGGGTGGTAATTCACCATCATTTAGGAACAGCTTCATATTATCCAGTGATTTCTGTCACACACATAGGCTGTATAGCAGTTACCTAAAGACCGTCAGAATTCTTTTTATGAAGAAACCCAAGCACAAGTCAAACTTCCTGAATAAGGAGCACATATGGGCAATCAAGCAACAGATTACCTGAAATTGCCATATTAGACTGGAAAATATACAGACAGTGGTCAAATCTGTCCTTGGAATAGAGGCCTCAATTCCATTTTAATATTGTGCGGTAAGAGAATTGAGGTTTTTTGAGAAAGATTGGGGTATCTCAGTACAACCAGAATAGCCAAAAGAACATTGAGAACCATAATAAATACACCAAGACATACACTGCGCTAAAGGACAAGGGCGCTGTAAAAGCTTACTATATTGATGGATTTTCTTTGCGTCTTCCATGCACAATGCTTACAGGTATGTGCTCAAAGGTGCCAAGGATGGCGTATTCTGGGGTGCGTCTGTTTGTGCTGTGGATCACTCAATTGTATCCCTTCTTGGTCCCCTCAGCATTAAACTGTATCAAATGATCAAGGGTTCTAACAATAGTGAGACCTTCATTGCATTTTTCTAATTGGTTCAGGAGCACCTCAGTGTCATGGATAAAGACATCTTGATAGGCATTGTTTGCCCCAAGAAAATCAAACAGAAAGGGGCCACTGTTGAAATTCTGGATGTACAAGTATTCTGGCTACCGCCAACTCACTTAACATCCAGTCATCGCCCAATTTGATGCCCTCCCAATATAAAGTTTGACATACCGGAAATGGCAATCAAGCAATATCACCTGACTGTCCAAGTATCCAATGACTTGAACCCATCCCGCACATGACCAACCCCTAGGTTTGATCCAACTAAATCTCCACCACAGCTAAAGCTATATAAGCCTAAAGTATTATTTAATAAAATATACTTCTCTTCTCTCTTATTTCAATATTTGAAGCTTCCCCAAAAGGCGCTTCTCATCACTGGTAGCAGCTACAGTTTTTTGACCACACCCATGAAGGAGAAAATGTCAGACCAAAACCCACCCATCTTTGCTCACATACTCAACCAGGCCACATCCCAGGAGACCTGGAAAACGTAATTCTGCGCCCACAACATCAACAAAGATATACCTAGTGGATGCACTGTATTTAAAGGACTAGTCATGCCCAAAGCATGCGCCAAGATAATTCAATACAGTTGCTCTCTTCAACCACAAACAAACATACAACCATCTATCACAGGTGAAGTTACCAACACCAAATACATTGTTATCAACAAGTTCTTTGGTAAAAACAAAGAAAACATCATCAACTGGCTAGACCACTCAGCCGCTAAACTCTGTGCAAGCTGTATCCCTCACAAAAAATGGGTTCAGGAAGCCAGCAAGTGCCTTTAAAAGGCCAAAGCTAACTGGTTTGTCACCTGGGTTGGCTCATGAACTTACAACCAGCTTGACAACTGGGAAGAGTTCAAAGCAGATATCACACACAATTTCCGCGTCACTGAATCCCTCCAAGACATTGCAATAAAGAATAGCAACCTTCCTCAGAAGACCACTATCACGGCCTACGCCAATGAATTAGAGGAAATACACCGCAAAAACCAAAATCCAGCGCAAGCTGACAACGTATACACCAGAGCCTTGTTCATCAACAGAATGAAACCCTCTGTTACTGCCCTCATCTGTCCAGATGCCAACACCTCCATGCCCACGCTCATTGCAGAAGCCAAGATTGTAGAAAAATGTGCAAACATAGAATATGCCGCACATAACGGCAATCACTCCTCAAACAGCAATGGCAGAGAAAACTCCAATGGCAACAAATGCCAAAACACCAATAATAGAAACGGCAAGTCCAATTGCAACAATGGCAATTTCAGCCAAAGTGCAAATTTCTCCTGTCCCAAGAAAGAGGAAACCGCCAAAGTAAACAATGCTGAAATAACAACCCACTATGAATCTGACCCCACATTCTCTGACCTCAAAGGGCTCAAAACAGAGGAACAGAGAAAAGAGGAAGGGGAACAGGCTTAAGTGCCCCTGTCTCCCTCCAACTTGACAAGAAACTGTACCAAGGCACAAACTTTGCTGCTTGCATCCCAAGTATCCCGCAATCCTCCATTTTTATGAACATAAAAATTAAAGACCACTCACAACTTCTTGTCTACCCATGCACTTACAAATCACATACACATAAAATTTTATTTGACTCTGGTGCTCAACACACTATGGTAAGCAAACCATTTGTAACCAAGTACAAAATACCAGTTGTCAAATCCAACTTCAAATACGCCAGAATGGCAGATAAATCAAAGGTTCTACTCAAAGGCAAAACAACTCCCTTCAGAATTGAACTCCGAGGCATACAAACATCCATCAAAGGACTTGTCATGAACAACATAAACTATGACATTGTAGCAGGCATGGACTGGTTCATCCAAGTGAATACCAGCATATGTTGGAAAACAAAAACCCTGACAATAAAACACAATGGAGTCAATTTCAACATTATCAAAGAACCCAATGACCTCATTATAAGAGACACAGTATTTGTCCAAGTCATAAATCAAGATGACTCTGATACCTAACCAAATACAGTACCCTCCACATAATCAGGTACTCCAAATTTAATAATATACAAACACAAAAGATCCAATGCCCAGAACTTGCGGTACTCCTAAATGAATACACCCACATATTCAAAGAAGAACTCACCAAGTTACCTTCCAAGCAAGAGGTCAAACATGACATTGACCTGTGTAAAGCCATGCCCAAAACTGCACCCCTCTACAGACTCTCTCCAATGGAGACCCAAACCCCCAAGATCCATATTGAGGACAACCTAGAAAAAGGATTAATTTACCCGTTGGAATCCCTGTGGGGGGCAGCAGTGTTCTTTGTAAAGAAAAAGGAAGGTACTTTTTGTCTAGTAATGGACTACAGAGCACTAAATGCAAGCACAGTAAAGAATAAATATCCCCTTCCATGCATAGAGGATCTGTTTGCAAGACTCTCTGGAGCCAAATTTTTCTCTAAAATTGAACTCACCTCAGGTTATAACCAAGTAGAAGTAAAGGAAAAGGACATACCAAAAACCGTGTTCAGTACACAATTTGGATCCTTTGATGTAGAGTAATGAACTTTGGGATGACCAATGCTCCCACAATGTTTGTCACCATGATGAACCAAGTGCTGAATGGCCTCTCAAATACATTATGCTACTTTGAAAATATCATTATATTCTCAAAAACAAAAGAGGAACACCTCACACATGTCTGCAAGACACTCAATTGACTTGCAAAGCACAAACTTTACGCCAAGCCCAGTAAGTGCCAATTTATGGAAAAAGAACTCCTGTTCTTGGGCCACATTATCTCTGACGGTGGTATCAAAGCAGATCCAGACAAAATAAAAGCCATAAACAACATACAACACCCCACCTCTGTCAAACAAGTTAGATGCTTTCTTGGAATGATAGCTTACCTAAGGAAATACATCAAAGACTGCAGAAAGCTTACCATACCAATCAATGACTTAACCAAGGGTAATGCCAAAAAGAAAATCAACTGGACACCAGAATGTGACAATAATTTCCAACTATTAAAACAAGCTTTGATCAAAGCACCAATCTTGCAATACCCTAATAACAACAGGTGCTATAAGCTCAAGTCAGATGCCAGTGACACCACCATTGGCGCAGTCCTGCGCATCTGCCAGCCAGGGAAGCAAGACTTCCTGCTAGTATGTTATGAAAGCAGTAACTGACCAACAATGAGCAGAGATACCTAATACACAATAAGGAATTGCTAGCAATATATCACACATGCAAGAAATGAAGATGTTATCTTGAAAGACATTTAAACGTTTGAGTACTAACTGACCATAAATCCTTAATATATTTCAAAACTCAGAACGCACTTGCACGGCAACAAGTCAAATGGATGTCCCTACTGGAGAAGCTCAATTTGGACATCCAATATAAAAAGGGGAAAGAGCTGGTCACAGCTGATGCTCTCTCTAGGCTATGCCAGCCAAGAGAGGATCATCCTGACCACCTGGACCCTGACTGGCCAAACCTATAAAATACTGAGCATAAAACCAAAGGGAAAGACCCATCAACACACCAGCTAACCCACAATACATTAGTAAGAAACAAAGAATATTTCCATGTATCAAATGTCACTGTATACCAAATCATCAATAACAAACATGTTCCCTACATCCCACTTGCACAAAGAGTCAACACCATATTAAGACATCACCGCCTACTAGGACATACAAAGGCTAACAACCTATACCTCACATTAAAAGAGATAGCATGGTGGCCCAATCTTAAATAAGATATAATTGATGTTCTGAAAAAGTGCACAGTGTACAAGAAATACACCAGCACAAAGTTTCCCCAGCCAACGGTTAACCCAGTACCAGACCCTGAACCATTCAAGGTTTGGGGACTGGACGTAGTGGGCCCCTTCCCAGAAACTAAAACAAATCAACGTTTCTTAATTGTAGCCATTAACTTTGCTACATGCTGGCCCATCTGCTGGAAAACAAAGGACCATAAAGCAGAAACAATAAACCAATTCATTAACAAAGCAATCATAGCCAACTACGGCACTCCAGACTACATCATAACTGATGGAGCAACAGAGTTATCAGGTCACATAGTAAACAACAATCTAAAATCCAAAAACATCAAACATTCTACAATCTCACCCTACAGGCCACAGGCCAACAGCAGAGTTGAACGCCTAAACAGCAGCCTTATCAGAATCCTCAAGAAAATAATGGATGGTAAAGCCAAAGACACATGGCCACTATATGTGAAACATGCATTATTAGTATCCTGGGTCTGCACCAATCAAGGGACAGGCTACTCACTGTTTGAACTAACATACATATACAAACCAGAGATAGTTACCCACAACAATCAGCCATACATAAGGATCCCCGGGGGAAACCCCGCACAGTAGAACAAGTACCAAATCTACAACACATATACCTCAAAGCTAAAATAGCAGAAATAAAAAGGCTCAAAACACAAAAGATAACCTCTACAGAGAAACCACTCCCCATCAACTCCCCAGTCTGGATCCTGGCTGGAAACAAAAAGAAGCTAGACTCAGTACACAGGGGACCAGGAAAAATCATCAAGTACAGGCCAGACAGGAACATCTATCTAGTTAAATTCCAAGGTGCTAAAGACCCTGTCATCAAGAAATACCATAGAACTTGTCTCCGCCTTAGCAAAGGAGAGCACTCAACCTGACTGGTACCAACTAGCAAACAACTCCAGGAACATCAGGAAGCAGCTGTCAAGACAAAGCCCCCTCATGATGTACCAAAGTAACCCCTTAAGGGGGCCACTGTCAAGCATCTGGATGTACAAGTATTCTGGCTACCGCCAACTCACTTAACATCCAGTCATTGCCCAATTTGGTACCCTCCCAATATACAGTTTGACATACCAGAAATGGCAACCAAGCAATATCACCTGACTGTCCAAGTATCCAGTGACTTGAACCCATCCCACACATGATTAACCCCTAGGTTTGATCCAACTAAATCTCTTCCACAACTAAAGCTATATAAGCCTAAAGTATTATTCAATAAAATATACCTCTCTTCTCTTTCATTTCCATATTTGAAGCTTCCCCAAAAGACGCCCCTCATCACCACCAACAAGAAAGGGTAATAAAAACCTACACAGACCTGAATCAAGTCATTATCAGGAAATGAGTGGTGGCCAAGCAGGTGCATCTTAAACTGGGACCTAAAAACCTGCTGTTTAAGGCCGCAAAACCCAAAAACTAGGTAATTTGGTGTTTTTTGGCCCAAAAATCAAATTATGTTGTCAGAAAGGTTTTGGTCACTTCTGAAGGTTTGGTTGTTTGGGTTCACACTGCTGATGTCAGCATTTCCATCCAACCTATATAAGCTAGGTTGTAGCTCACAGCTACCTCATTAGTTGAATAAAACCCATATTATATCCAAAGCTATTAATTTTATTTATTTCTGATAAAAGAAATTCTTGGAAATTGAATTCCTTTTTGCATATGTCCCTGTGTGTACCATCACAACACATGGTTTTGATTTTGTTGTCTGTAGTAACTGTGCTGGTGTTTGCGGCGTTCCCACCCAAGATTGAGGAGTAAATCAAAGCAAATTTCCAAGCCATCCACCAGAAAACCTGTTTTCAATTTCTCAGTCATTAGATTTCTTAATTTTTGTTCTCATTTTTAGCCTTCATTTTGCCTTTAACTTTGCTTGGAGTTTACTGCTTACAAATTTCAGCATTAAAAATTCTTTTGCTACTCAATGTTTTCAGCATTTAGGTTGCATTCCTCATTCTCTCAATATCTCTGAATTTCAAAGCAACTCCACCATCACACCCCAATTAGAAAAACTCAGAAAAAAGCCAAAGGATCAATTTGATTAAAAGAGGTCAAATAACAAATGTGATTTAAAATTTGGTACTTGGATTTAGCAATCCCACATTTCCCCCATAGGTTCTGAATCTACGGTGCTGGGGTCAGCCCCTTACATTTATGGAGGGGCCCCTCTTCTAGGATGCCAGGAATCCTTTGGACTTGATTCCTGCCAGCAATCTTTCAGCTGATTTTGAAGTAGACACTTATTTCCTGGGTTTAGATATTTCTCCTAAAAATGATGAGTTAATAATTAGTATATGTTCAGTCTTACCTCTTAATATTCATCTGTTCACTTTGAATAATTAAATGGGTTTGGGGACAGGGACCAACCCCGTTGCTTTTCCAGCAGTTGTAAGTCACCTAGGGGATGAGAATAGATTAATAATAAGTTTGAACCAATCATTACCTTCTCTTGATGTTTCCAGACAATTAAGGGATGAAAAAGCAGTTTCAAACTATAATTTAACCACTTTGGGTGACATTTATGCATCTGTTAAGCCCAGCTCTGTACTTCCTGGCTCTATGTTTTCTGCTTCTCATACAGTTACCCCAAACATTGGCCCCAGCTTCTGTGGGGCCAACTGCTGGATTCTCCAAAGCTGTTAAATGTATGTTGGGGCAAATTGAGGTGCTATTATCAGATAATTATGTTTTAAAATAATGTTAAATTGAATAACTTCCAAGTTTAAGTTATCTGAATTTCCCTAATGTTAAAACAGCAGGCTCAACCCGCCAGCCAGGTTCCGAGTAAGTGAGTTTGTGGCCCGCAATCCAATTATCCTGTCACTAGAAGCCAGACTAGGAAGTTGACTCAAATTTCTAAATCCAACAACATGAACAAATTATGATCCTTTACGGTGGATACCTCATTTTGGCGCTTGACTCATTACCAGGATCAAGCCACCCCCTTCCCTATCCCATTGTGTGATCAGCACCACCATGTTCCTGTTATCCATGACTCACACTAACTATATAATCATTATCTCTCAATAAAGAATATTATCTAGTTTCTAAATACTTTCCCATTGTAACTATTCTAAAACAGCACAGTTACGTCACCAATATTATTATTTCCTTGCCCAACTGATTTCCATTCCACCATGCTATATAAGCCTGGTGAGCTATATCTTTTAAATTATTCAATCAATTAAGTCTCACTTACTCATTTGATCTTCTCTTTTAAACCAACTGCCTTTCTATTGCAACCATGAGATTGCCCAAGACTTCCTCATGAGAGCCACTTGGGTATAAATAGATGGTGTGGATTTTTTGTTGCAGGTCTTTAGAGCCAGTGTCTTGTTAGGAACTAGAGCCAATTCCAGTTCCTCTTCTTCCTCTCAGTACCTAGAGAAGTCCTGATGTTGCTCATTCCTGGGGTTTGGGACACTGCCACTTCTCTGTCCCAGAATCCTCCTCTGAAGGAGAGTCCTCAAATGTATCAAGCGGCTTCCAAGCCCAGCACTCCCACAGTGCTCCATCTCTTGGCTTCAGCCTTCCTTTTGAGCTATCTGGGGGCTGATTTCTTCTTGGGACTTTTTAACCCTCTTTTGGGTCAAAACTATTTGTTTGGGGAGCTTTCCATCTTAGAATGGTGTACTTTCCTGTTGGCTCCTTGATCACTGGCCTCAACCCATCTGCAATAATCCATCATCTTGTGAGTTTACTTTCAAGCGGGTGGGTGCCTGACATAGGAAAATGACATACATGATCTATATGGGTGCTATGTGGCATGTCAACAAGCTATATAAGCTCTTCTTATATTTCAATAAAAATACCAATATTTTATAAATTCCCCCTTTTATTGTACTATATACTTTGCAGAAGTATATACTTGACCTTTGGATGAGTGCTTTAAATAATATTTTATTAAAATATAGAATTTTTTTACTTTAATGCCCCATTTTTAATTATATATGGTATCCTCTATTTCCTCATACTTCTTGTCTTTAAAAAGGGATAGGTCACTGCATGATTAACCATGATAAAATTTGACATGGTTTATACTGTAAATTCAGAACCTAAACATAAAAATGCGGGATTGTCAAATCCTTGGTCCAAATTTTGAATCACTTTTGTGGGATAGCCTTTTTTAATTAAATTGAATTCTTTGTATTTTTATTTGAATTTTTAAAAATGCAGGAACTCATAGAGACTTTGCAAAATTCAAGAAAACTGCATATTTCCAATGGACAAAATGAATTAACTGGAATCAGATTTGAAGCGTTCAAATCCATCAACCATTTTCATTAAGTTTGCTATGTTTTTTGAAATTGCAGGATTGTCAAATCTAAGAACCAAATTTCAAATCACTTTTGAATGCCACTAGCAAACTCAGATATTAATTGTGGGAACTGGAATTCAAATTGAATGTAAAGTAAGAAACTAGGACAAATCAACCCAAATCAAGAAGCTCCACTCTGGATAAAACCAAATGGAAAATACAATCTCAACAACCATGTTTAGACATGAAATTAAGTGAAATGTAAAATTGTCTAAACTGGAAATGGTGCAATATTCTGCACTCTAAATCACTAATATAGCAACCATAAACCCATATAATGATTTATGAGCTACTCTCCTGATGATGCAGAATTTTTTTAATTTTTTTTTGCCCCCCAGCGTAGCCAGGGACCATAAAGCTTCTTTTCAAGGAAGGAAGGAGAGGAAAAGATAAACCATCAGTTTATTGCACTATGTATTCATGTACTGCTATTAAGGATACTTGATTACAGTAGATTTCAGAAAATAGTAATAGTAAAATATAATTATATATTATAATCTTTTTTTATCATATTGCCTTTTCCTTGGTGTGTTGATAGTTCATTTGCTGTTGATAAGGTGTTTGCATTTAATGAGATGGTTTCACCTCCAGTTGCCTTGGCAATAGGAAATCAAGCCGCCTCTGCGACCACAGTTGGTCTCAGGGAGGCGGCTTGATTTCCTATTGCCAAGGCAACTGGAGGTGAAACCATCCCATTAAATGCAAACACCTTATCAACAGCAAATGAACTATCAACATACCAAGGAAAAGGCAATATGGTAAAAAAAGATTGTAATATATAACTATATTTTATTATTAGTATTTTCTGAAATCTACTGTAATCAAGCATCTAAATTTTAGCCATCCTAAAATGGAATAGGGTGATTTTTGAGAATGTCTATGATTCCTAAAAGAATTAGCACAAATACACTCTAGATCCTTTGGCATTCTTTTTGAGACACTCATAAATTATATTTATTTCAAACTCCTTACAATTATGATTTGAAACTTGGTTCTTGGATTTGACAATCCCGCAATTTCAGATTTGTTAAGTTTTACATGATGTCTATGATTTGTTTGAAATACAGGAAATCTCAAATCGTACATTAGAGTCCCGTATTTCTGATTCATGTATCCCACATTTGTTTGCTGGGTTTTGTCTTTTGTTAGTTGAGTTATCTGCTCAAGAGATTCAAAATTTGCCAATTTAAATAAATCAAAAAAAGTCAAATTAAATTGTTAATTTTATTTATTATTTTAATTTTCACTCAGCTGAGTGGCCCACAAAAGTGATTCAAAATTTGGACCAAGGATTTGACAATCCCGCATTTTTACGTTTAGGTTCTGAATTTACAGTATGCGGTAGGGCTGTGGTGAATCTGAAACAATGGCTGCTTTATAAAAAAAGCCGTCATTTGTCCCAGATCCAGAAACAATTTGGGAAAATTGTCCTGGCTACAACTTTCTGGAATTGTAGCTGTACACATCCACATGAGTATAGTTTTTTTTTGGATTTTTTAAAATAAAAATCATATTTTTTTTCTATCAAATTTTAAAATCATTAAAATATAAGAATTTGAATTCAAATTTGATTCAAAAAGAAAAAATTATTAAAAATTATATCAAACCTGACTCTTCAGGAAAAAAGAATGCTGTCTTTAACCATTTTTAATAAATTTTCATATTCCCCTGACAAAGGGAATCTATATTATGAAAAAAGGATGGCTTGGGTGTGACAATTATGGGAAATTCCGTAATCGTCACGTTTTTAATCCACTCAGCCCTAATATACGGTTGTGGAAACCTTAATTTAGTTGGTGAGTCATTTATTCTGTCTTTTCAACGGTTAAAGCTTTCCTCAACGCACAGGGCTGCTAGAAAATATTTAATAATTAAAGCTAAATTACTGCCCAACCTGTTGGAGAAATGTGGCTTTAGGACCATCGCATTTGTAAGTAATAAAACTAGCTAAAAGCATTCCCAGATTAGTAACACCTGATACCCGAGGCGCCGCTGGTTGAACATTGACCGACCAGATGCCGATTTAAGCCGAGTTGAAATATTTTTGATGAGGATCGAATTTACGAAATGGGAACTTCAACAAGCCCATGGGGAAAATATTGTTGAGCGCAGATGCATTGGACTTTAAGGCTGAATTAATCAGAATTTGATTTAGATTTGATTTTCTTTGTCCAAGAACATGTTATTTCACGAAGGTATTTTGGATTTTCAGTTGAATTGAGAAATTTGAAGGAAGAGTAAAAATATTGATGGTGTAGATATAATTTAATAGAATCGATTTATTTTAAGTAGATTTTACAACAGATACCTTGATATACAATCAGTAACATCGAACTCCCTATATTTTCTTATTATAACGGAATTAAAGGCCAATGTGCGCAGCATTATTAATCTTCATGGCATGTCCAAGAGGAATAGGTTATGGCTATTTATTGTATATCAAAGTTAGGATGTGATTGGACAGACGTGAGTCAGTATCGGAAATGCTCGAGTCCATCATATATGGTGATTGAATATAATAACTTGATTTTCCTTAAAAAGGCAACCAATCAATTTAAAAGGAATTATGTTTAGCATAACGACATGTTTGTAAAGAAAGAGTTCCACGGCAATCTATAAAGGATCACAAGGAAAGCTAAAGCTAGCAAAAAATGAATTTGAAAGCACTTGTGGGTCTTATTATGATTGCTCAAAATGTGGCTGCAAAGCCTACAGATGATGGTAAGCATATTGACTTGGTCCAGTTGGAAAAGGAGCTTTCCAAGTACATGGAATCAGATGAGGCCAAGAAGTCATTTGGTAGTGTAATGAAGGATGAACAAACGCGCAAGGCATTTGATGAGCTTGCCAGCGACACAAAAGTGCGAGAAACCATCGAAAATATGATCAAAAGTTCCAAAATGCAAGATGCCATCAAGCAGTCCATCAAGAATGAGACGGTATTCCATTTCCTCGCCAGTCTACTCAAGAATATCAAGGCAATGAAATCTGGGATTGAACTTATTGCTGATGCCGAGACCCGCGATGAACTTATGCATCTAATCAAGGGTGACATGGATAAAGCTTCTTCTGAAAAGCTCCTAAAGGACAAAAAGACTCAAAAGCTCCTTGATGAAATCCTTAAGGATAAAGAAATCATGGAACAGATCAACAAGGAGCAGAATGACGCAGGATCAGTCCAGCCTGATTATAATTTGGAGGACTTTGAAGATGATTCATATTTTAATACCAAATCATACACCGATTCTGATGATGACCAGCCATACTTCTTTGACAAAAAGAGCTTTGATAATCAGAATTGAAATGGTTAAGCTGTTCTAGCGTCGACTCCCTGCAATTTTCTATTTATAATCTTTTTGATATAAATCATGAACCTATTTTTTCACACTTTTTTTATTAATATTTGTATATAAAATTTCAAGTGAATTGTGCCAACTTAGCAAGTCAACAAAAAATATTTTTGGGGGGTTTTCGAATACTGAGATCCCAGCATAAAATAATGATAAGCTCTTTTTTCTGACCTACTAAAATTTTATGAACCTTGATTTAAATAATATGTTTTGACACGTGATTTTTATATTTAATTAGTGTCTAATAAATTGTATTGGTAACCAAGGAGGATGAGTTGAGAAAAGTGGAAATCAGAGCTCTTGATTCATATCCAAGGGCATCTTGATTTGTGCTAAGTTGTGATATTATGAATAATCCATGTGGGACTACAGACTTCTAGCTAAGAGGAGTGGTATTCGCTTGTATACTCTAAAGATTTACTATCTATAAAGCTCTTTTTTAATGGTAGTTTCAATGTAGACCCTACCCACTATCTTTATTTTCAATAATTATCACATCCTGGGTAGTTTCATGGGTACTTTCAGCTACAGAATATCTGGGGCATGCTTGGTAGGCCCAAAACATGGCTGGGGAAAGTCCCATGATATAAATTACAGCGGTGGCCCAAGGGTGCAGTGCCTCCAAGTGGGAAAATCCTTGATCAGCAAGTCCCATCAGGGCAGCATAAGCAGAGCCATCCAGTAGGTTTCCCAGCTGTGAGGACAAGCAAAAACAAGCCATCTGTAAACAAATTGAACTCAAACTTAAACAGCTCCAAGTATCAGTGTAAAATGTGAACTCAATTAGCAAATATTTTTGGCTTTAGTGGGAAAAGGTTCAATAGTACAACAAAGATATCAAACTACAAAATAAAGCAATTGTCATATAGTACAAAGATCTATAAAAACACAAACAAAACTGGTGTCAGTCATATTTTATTAACATGTCTAATATTCAAATAAGTGATAAATATACCCCATCCTAATAGGTAAAAATCAACCCATAAAAGAAACAATATAGAAACTCAATATTTAACCATAAGCACTCTGTTGTTTAATGAAATGAGATGCAAAAAAGCATAATATACATCTACCAAAAAAGAGATAGTGATCAGTTGCAACAAATCTTACAATTATTTTCCCAACTATCTACTTTTAAATAAAATCTTGGGAGACTAGATAGAAAGTACTAATTAAATTGTTGCTTATATACTTGTTGAAATTATATAGAGCAAGATAAAAGGGAAGATTTTTATAAAGAGAACAAGAACTTTATTGATAAAGAAGGGAAGAATTACTATTGTTTGATGAGCCACATACCACCTATTTTAATCTTGGCATTCATAGGGATTAAGTCAATTGTGTTACTCTTAGGATATGTATATTTGTTCCAATTAATGCAGGGCACTATTATTGGTGCCATCTTTTACTTGGTGTCTGAGTCATTTATGGGTAAATGATTTCCTAAGAGGGAGTAATAAAATATATTGTAACACCCCCTGGGATGATATAAAGCAAAGCTTAAGGGATTCTCTTAAATTTTCTGGGGGCTGAGCTTGGTATCAAACCAGTTTTGTTGTTAGCACTGGTACTTGTACACTTCTTTAAGCCTGTACAGGTTTACACAAGCAGATTCTATTGTAGTTTCATGAGTTTCAAGTCTTTTTGAGCACTAATTTCCTTGATGAGGTAGGTGTTGTTGGGTCTAAATTCCATGATAGTTCCTGGTTCTCATAGGCTAGAGTCAATTTTGTGCTGGTAATAGTTGACTACCCAGGTTATACCTCCTACTTAGATTATTTTAACCTGAAGGATATAGCTTCTCTTTTAGCTCTTTGTTTATTTGTCCACTTAATCCTGTATTGACTTTTGTATATAAGAGCCACCTTCTTTAGGTATTTCTTGATCAAAGTTAAGTGTAGTCCCAAGACGCTACATAAAAATAACTGATTTGTGTCCATATACCAGTTCATAGGGGCTTTTGTCCATATTTTTGTTGTTTCAGGTACAGCAAACTACTATACCAGTTGTTAAAAGTCTTTAAAAATGAGAGGATTATTATTAGATAACTTACTTCACGCTTCTGCAAGAGATAAATTCAACCTTTAAACTCTGCCAGTTTCTTGAAGAGGATAGGGGCTGCTGATGGCGTGATGTATGTAATTTTTATAAAGGTAATAATTGGTGTCATTGGCAGCAAGCTTGCTGCTTTATTATGTAATGGGGAGGTCTGATTTCCAAAACTTAGTGGTTGTTTCTTTACCAATGGATTGTCTCATATAATTGCCTTTATGTTATTTAGTGGCCTGTACCACATGTTATTCAGTAGCATATCAATGGCTGTGATTATGGATTTATTTCTCTCTTTATTTACAAGCATAGATTCCACAATCTCTATCAACTCTACCCTGAATGTTAGATCATAGAGATAGTGATGAATGACTTGGGGTACCTCAGAACAGGGGTACATCTAATGTGTTTCATGCTGATCAAGGACTTATTTGCTGCTGTCCAGAATATTTAGAACCAGTAGCAGGTTTTAAGGTAACATGTAGGTTCCTGATACAGTTATGCCCAATTCTCTGTGGTACTAAAAAATAGGGTTATTGTTTTATGTTGACAGATTGTAGGGTAAAGTATTGTCCCTTGGAACTATGCAATGAAGGGCATCATAAACAGCTGTGGACAGGTGTTTGCTATTGAGGACCTCTTCTTGAGTGTTCATTAATTTACAATGGTGAGAAAACTTCTTGGAGCTCCCCATGGTTATCCTGGGCCAATCTGAATCTTTGTTGTTGATACAGACCAGGTGCTTAAAGTTCATCTGGGAAAGGGCATCTGCAATAAGTAGCTCATTTCTTGGTCAGTATTCAATTATCATGGGGAAAATTTTGATAAATATCTATTCAGCTTTACCTCTTGAGATATTAGGACATGTTTTAATAACACTAGTAATTTTTTGGCCAGTTACCAATCAGATTATTTGCGCTCCACCCAGGTAGCAACACTGTTTTATTAGACAATGGACAATATATATTGCCTTTTTGTCTGAATGAGATATATGTGTTTGCCATATGGGATTATATATATTTATAAAATTGGGATGTTTGATTGTTTTTTATCTTTATACTAAGCACTCAATCAATAGTGTATTTGGATACATCTTCTTCTAACTCATAGATCCCTTAAATTTAGGATATAAAAGTATGGGCATTTATGGTGAACCCAGCAGAAGGTACTTTGAAGCATGGGCCAGGGTTATCTGAATAAAGGTAGCTTTCTAATCAGCATGACTTGGTGTTATTATAATTGTTCTGCAACTACAATTATTGGTTTTGCTATTTAGGCCTTTATATTGCTAATAGAAGGGTCACTCATTAGTGCTATGCAAAGGTAAAAATGTGTCCTGGAAGGAATGTACCATTTATTTTTGAAGCTCTGAGACCAACTGGGGCAATAATATAGCTGGGTGAACACCCACAGTAGTAAAAGGTTTAACTCACAGTGTCTTTTTGGCTGCTTTAGAGGGATATTTGTTGATACTATACAAGAATAGGGGAGCCCAAGATCACCAGTAGGAATAGTTATATAGAGTAGTGATTGCTGAACCTAATGGACCATGGTGCTTAAGAAAGAGAGTTGATCTGTCACAGCCCATACCAGAGTCCAGCTGGACTCCCACAGGGGAGGAAGGCCAGGCCTGGAAGGCCATGTACACAATAGGCGGAATTCTGAACAGGTAGTTGACTGCAGTAGCTAGGGGATGCCAACTCCCAGTATGGGTGTCGTGAATACTGCTATTCACCATGTTTTGATTTTGCCTTTGGTGGGCCATTTTGAGGACAAATCTCTTGCTTTTGCTTTTGCCTCTCAAAAAAAGTTAATGACTGAATCAGGAAGTTTAATTGTTTGGTTTCTTGATCCTGCGCAACTCACTTGCCCCACTAATGCTAGTGGCAAGTGATCCTACCGTCCTGGTAGTGTTTTGTGGTATTCCTAACCACTATATATTCCATTTCATATTCACCAATAAAAATTAAGTTCTATTCACATTTTTTTCTTTGTGTCTTCTGTACTTCTGCGCCTCTCTCTAGCCACAACTAGTAGAGATTATTCTTCCAGGGCCGCAAGTTAAACACATTTGCCTTCCCTGTCATCTAACCAAGACTTAGTACAAATCCAATCCTAAGCTTAGGATTTCCCGTTGTATGTCTGTGCTGTGCCTCAGCAAACAACAAAAATGGTGCTCACTACAGGGGCTGTAAGCCCCTTGGTTATCCCTTTTGCATCCACGTTTTCAGGTCCTTTGCCTCTGCCTATACAAGAGTTGACTTCACCTGAAATAACCAGTCCTCTTATTAAGGAAGATATTGCCAACCAGCCTATTACTCCCACTATACTGAACTTTGGGAATAGTCTCTGCCTAGTTGCTTACCCCATGGGTACCCCTGACTTGGAGCAAGTCATGTCAGTAGCCCTTGGGATAACCCGTGAAGAAGCCATCCCTTGCCTTCAGTTGCAGTTCAGTTGGGCTGAATACTACAAATTAATTGTGGCTCCTCAATTTCCACAACATCTCCTCTCAGCAGCTGGCTCTGCTGAGTTTTTACTATTGTCCTTTGTGCAGCTTGCTTTAGCCCACCATCAAATGGTGTTGGGACTCCATGTCCAAGAAATCTTGTCTCTGCAAGCAGCAGTTACTCATCACTGGGACCAATTTGCTGCCTACCAACAGTGGATTCATTCCCTGTTTTCCTTGGTGTCTGACAACCAACACAACTCTGTCACTTCCCAGACCTGTTTGGTCAATTCTATTAAACAAATGCACCAGTCCATCCCCAAATACGTGAGAGAACGCCTACACAAGTTTCACTAGCTAGAACAACCCTGACAAACTCAAGTAGATTCCACCTTAAATGCTTATCTCACTGACTTCAAACAACTCGTGCAACAACTCAATGCATTTAGAATGTATTCCTTTGAGCAACTACAACAGGTAGCAGAATTTGCTGCTAGTGGCCTTAATGAACTCAGTACAGCATTTGAACAAGAGAGAGCTGCCACCGCTGCTACTATAGCTAAACTCTAGAGTCAAGTGAATGAGCTATCTACACCCAAGCCAGATGTTCTGCCCTCTCCCCCTTCTGATGACTTGGCAGATAGAGAGCAGAGAATATGGGATGCCATTCACAAGCTACGTACAACTACCCACAGTCAGGGACGTCCTGCTGAAGCCCCTCAAACTGATCCCCAGGTGCTTGAATTAACTGCTCAAGTTGCGGAGCTACAGCAAGAACTTGCCGCCCTACGTGAAATGATGGCAACTGCTGCTAGTCCAGTTGGGGTTGTCGATGAAGATGGTTGCTGCCCCGGCTTATTAGGAGCTCCTCAAATCCAATGTTCTAGGGAACTAATTGCTCTAGCTAACAAAGTGGATCAATTGAAGTGGGATCATACTGAACTGGATAGAGACATACAAGAGATGAATGATGTGATTGACTCTGTGAATGATAGGTTCACTCCTTGCCTCTCAGTGGGGTCATCCCTTACTTTGCAAGTGGCTGAGCTTTCCACAATATTGACCACCCAAGGTCAACGCTTAGATACTACTGCACAACAAACCACTCAAGCTGTCAATACAGGAGACCGCGCTGTTGAGACCCTTACTACCCTTGAAGAAAGTGTTTGTCAGCTATGGGCTAGACAGCCCCCCTCTGAATCCAAAGCAGAGTTTTCCCTGCGTATAAACGTACTCAATAGCAATAATGATGGCCTAACCCCCAAAGCACACTTGAAGTCTACCTTTAAGCAAGTCTTTGATCCTAAAACCTCAACCATTGCATCTTTCCTAAATATCTACAAAACTGCCATGAGACGGGCTTTAGACAAAGTTAAGAAAGAACATATTCTGACCTGTCTACATCCAACTTGCCAGGAGGTGGTGGTGCCTGATTTCCCCTCCATTAAGAAGTGGGAAGATATGAAGCAGCTTCTGATTGATGAGTTTGGTGGTGACTTTAGCCTGGAAGTAAAGAAGGACGCCTTCATGCATATTGCTTTCAAGCCTAAAGAGACACTATCTGAGTTTGCAGACCAATTCTACATGGAAGGACAGCAACTGATCACAAGCAGACAGTTGACAGCCCATGAAGCCTACATGGCTTGCGCTCAAGTCCTCAAAGCTAACCAACTTCTATGCCTTCACTTCAAAGCCCACAAGGCTATACTTTCCTCTATGTAGAGCATAAAGACATTGTTGCAGGATATGCACCTTACCCACTCTGGCGCAGTTGTTAGAGAAGGTTGAGCTACTTCTAAATCTGGTTCATCTTCCTGTGGTCCTTGCATTCTTACCATGAACTCACAAAATCCTCCTCAACGCCAAGGTTGCCACAACTGTGGTCAGATAGGTCATCATTCTTGAGTCTGCACCAACCTGCGGGTTGAAGGAGCTGATCTGAAAGAGCAGGCGGGAAAAGAACAGCCAACCTAGAGGCAGAGACGCTCTTGGTTGACAATTCTTCCCAGTCTCTTTCAATCCCTCCCTCTATAGCTGACTCCAAGCCTGCTGACAATGAGGCTCCTCCTATCCTCCTATTGTTTCATGATATATCTGACAACTCTGACCTGTATGACTCTGATACTGATAACGCTGATGCATATGGATACTCTGTTCTGTCTGTTCCTGAAACCATTACAGTCCCCTATAAACTATACTCAGAAAAGACTACAACTAATGCTAAGCCTTTGCCTTAAGCCAAAGAATTTGTCTCTTGCCCTTACCTCACTCAGGCTAAGAGGTCCCCCGTGCTAGTGGAGTCATCAGAAGAAGCTGTCAAGGTTGCTGATGCTGTCTTCAAGAATGTATCTGTTTTTATCCCCCTCCAGACTGTTTATAAGGAGTTCCCAGGATTAAGATGCATGATTGAGAAGTGGGATAAGGAACTAGCCAAGGCTCAGGATATCTTGGCTGTCCTTCCACCCTTTGGTTGCACTACCACTCAAGTGGAGATACCCATTCAAAAAGTGAAGATCAAGGCCGTTCTAGATACTGGCTTGCCAGTCAACGTTGTCTCCTCCAAGCTTGTGAAGAAACTCAAACTTGCCCCTGACCTCAACTATCACCAGACGTATGGCACAGCTGGACTGTTTATGAGCCACGCCATAGGGGCTTACTCTGCTCTACCCATGCAGTTTGGCAAACTTCTTCTAGCTGTGCCAGCAGTTGTCTTGGAAAATTAGAGTTATGATCTCTTAGTTGGCACCCAGGTCCTTAGGGAATATAATGGGATAATCAACTTGAAAGATGGTTACCTCTTTATTCTGGGATACAAAGTCCCTCTGATCTTTGAAGAGCCGGTTAAAGTTCCCAGTAAATGGCTCAAGACATGTGCCTTAGAGTATCCCCTGGGGTTTTCAACCTCAAATATTGCACTCACTCCTCCAACATGAAATGTCCACCCATGGCTTGTCCTGCATCTGAGGGGATTCCTCTCCTAGCCACGTCTGCTGTCACCATCCCACCTGGCTCCCAGGCCATCCTGGACTCCCAGATATCATATGAACTACCTGAACAAACCTTCTTGGAGTTGTACTCTCCCCCCTCATTAGGGCGCAACAAACCTTATCTCTGTCCTGGAATCCTAGATGTCTCTCATAAGGACCCTGTTCAATTGTTGGTAGCCAACCTGACTGAAATCCCCATGACCGTGTCTAGGGGGCAGGTTGTTGGATATGGCAAGTTGTTGAGCGCTCCTGATGTCCTGTCTCTTCATCCCTTTGGCACGTTCCAGGATTTTAGCCCACCTGAAGATGAGCCTCAAGTCTTATCCTTGTTCACTGTGCAAGACTTCCCACAGCTGTCCCCAGTTCAACAGAAAGAGGTGCTAGACCTTCTAGACCAATTTTTCAACATCTTTGCTAAGGACAGTACCAACTATGGGTTAGCCAAAGGCGTTATCCATCAGATTGACACTGGCGACGCTCCTTCCTTCTGTGCTAAACCATATTGTCGCAGCCATGTAGAGGACGCCCAGGTATCCAAAGAGCTCAAGTAACTGTTAGAGGCTGGGCTGCTGGCACCTTCCCAAAGTCCTTGGGCATCCCTGCTACTCATCCTAAAGAAGAAAGATGGGGGTCATCATATTGTGATGGACTATTGCCAATTGAACTCTTTGACCAAGAAGGACTCATACCCCTTGCCGTGTATGGATGACACCCTCCAACGCCTTGGAGGCTCTAAATTTTTCTCTGCAATGGATCTGACATCTGGATACTGGCAAGTTGACCTATTGCCCAAGGATTGTCAGAAAGCTGCACTCATTACATCTGAAGGGCTCTTTGAGCCTACTCACATGCCGCAGGGACTCTGCAACGCCCCAGCCACCTTCCAAAGGGCCATGGACTCCATCCTCTGTGACTTGAAGTTGTTGTGTGTCCTAGTATACTTGGATGATATAACAGTTTTCAGCGCTACCTTCACCAACCACCTGGCTCATCTCAAAGAGGTTTTCATAAAGATTTGAGAAGCAGGCCTCAAACTAAAGCCTTCCAAGTGTGCCTTCTTCAAAGAGCATCTTGAATTCTTAGGCCATTAAGTAACCCAGACCAGGATTTGCCAAATGATTAAGAAGGTTGAAGCCATCAACAAAATGCTTCTGCCCACCAACCTACAAGAAGTACAAGTCTTTCTGGGGATGATGGGCTACTACAGACAGTTTATCCATGACTTTGCCAATACTAGTGAGCCTCTAGTCCAGCTATTATGTAATGTCCCTTTTGAATAGACCGCCAGTCAACAGCAAGCCTTTGAGACCCTTAAGCAAAAACTCAAAGAGGCACCAATCCTCATGTATCCTGACTATGATAAGGAGTTCATCCTATACACTGACACTAGCAATCTTGCTATTGGAGCTATCCTGGCCCAACTGGATGACAAGAGTGTAGACCATCCTGTGGCTTACACTTCCTGCATGCTAAACAAGCATGAGAAGAACTAAAGTGTCATAGAGAAGGAGTGCCTTGTTGTATTACATGCAGTCAAGCAGTTTTGTCACCACATATATGGCACCCACTTCACTGTTGTCACTGACCACACTTCTCTTAAGTGGTTATAATACCTTAAGGAGCCTGAAGGGCGCCTAGCTAGATGGGCTCTACGTCTGCAGGGATACAACTTCATGGTGCTACACTGCCCTGGGATTTAACACCAGAACGCTGATGGGCTCTCCAGAATGCCCATTCTTGCTTTGCACCCTGCAGAGGCTGACTGGTTATACAAACTAATTGGGTACCCGTCTTTGTGGGAAAGTGAGACAGAAGAAGTACAACTGACCTTGTCCAAGCTATCCAAAGATACCCTCATACGCGACAATCAGCTCTTCAAGAAGGTACAAGATCAGTATCTGACTTATGTATGGCCCAGTCTTTGCCTCTTGGTGGTGTTGCAAGCTCATAAAGAGACTGGGCATGGAGGCATTGCCAAGACCTTTGACTGGCTTCAAAAGAATTACTTATGGGAGAACCTTTGCCTGCTGATCCCAGACGTCATAGCTAGCTGCCACAATTGCCGGCTGCAAAGGCCTCAAGCTGCTGCCCACAAGTTCAAATTAGTCCCCCCACAACATGCCTTCCACACTGTCAGCATTGACGCAATAGGTCCTCTCCCCTGCTCACGTTCTGGGTGTTGCTTTATTCTGATTGCAGTTGATCATTTCAGCAAGTGGGTAGAGGCTTGCCCAACAAAAGACATCACAGCTAAGACAACTGCTGCCTTCCTGCTACAAGATGTTTTCTACCACCATGGCTGTCCTCAAGTGCTGCTCTCCAATAATGTGACTAACTTCAACGCCAAGCTGGTAACCTCTGTTGTCAAAGTTTTGGGGTCTCATCAGTATTTCTCTTCCCCCTACAATCCTTCTACCAATGGGGCAGTTGAGTGTGCTAATTTGACACTGGTCTTCATTGTGAGAAAGCTCACCTACTCTGATGCTGCCAACTGGGACCTATACTTACCTGCCGCTCTCTTTGCATACCGCCTTAGCAAACATTGTGTCACTGGATACTCCCCTTTTGCTATGTTATATGGGCAAGAGACTACTACCCTTTCACTCTTGGGGGCCCCTTGCTTATCTCTGACAAAGCCATGAATCCTGACAACCACATCAAGGATCTAGTCAACCACATAATTGATATACAGGCCACTGCTTACACTTCTGCATACAAGACTAAGATGCTTGAACTCTCTCCCAATAATGCTGGATGCTCCCCCCTGCCTGAGTTTGATGTTGGTGACCATGTACTTTACTACCAACACTGATTAGGTGGTTGCGCACATAAGTTGGACTCTCTATGGATTGGCCCTTTAGAAGTGACTTTTAAGCAAGGGTCCAAGTACACTGTAAAGCTCCTCTCCAGTGGCTGTCCTTTTGCTTGAGTGCACGCAAAGTTCCTTTGTAAATATTACCCCCCTAAGGCCAATCTAGGAGAGGACAATGTCGTGAATACCGCTATTCACCATGTTTCAATTTTGCCTTTGGTGGGCCATTTTGAGGACAAATCTCTTGCTTTTGCTTTTGCCTCTTGAAACAAGTTAATGACTGAATCAGGAAGTTTAATTGTTTGGTTTCTTGATCCTGCGCAACTCACTTGCCCCACTAATGCTAGTGGCAAGTGATCCTACCGTCCTGGTAGTGTTTTATGGTATTCCTAACCACTATATATTCCATTTCATATTCACCAATAAAAATTAAGTTCTATTCACATTTTTGTCTTTGTGTCTTCTGTACTTCTGCGCCTCTCTCTAGCCACAACTAGTAGAGATTATTCTTCCAGGGCCGCAAGGTAAACACATTTGCCTTCACTGTCATCTAACTGAGACTTAGTACAAATCCAATCCTAAGGTTAAGATTTCCCGTTGTGTGTCTGTGCTGCACCTCAGAAAACAACAATGGGGCACAACCTGGTCAGCCAGCCCCAATACTGTGATATAGACAAGCCCCAACTTACTGAAGTCCTGAGCAGGAGGTGCATTGGGCAGGGGGGGAGTAATAGGAATCTCCTTCATAGCAGGCAGGATGGTCTCTCTAGCCCAACCAGGAGGGAGATCCAGATGATGGGGATGGAAACACTCCAAGTCAAGAGTGAAGGGTGGTTTGACTGAGATAGAAGGAGTATAGCCAGGAGGGTACAGATAGGCAAGTTTCTATTGAGTAGTAGATTTACAAATAAATGCAAGCTGAATAATTAAGTTTGGGAAAAAATAGATAATTACTGCAAGAAGATAATGATTTCTGGGCATAAACGCGTTTATTTTAAGATTTCAACAGTGAGGAGGGCTTTTACTCCTGCCTACTTATACTTACTGGTAATTCTTTGGCCTTTTGTGCCACCAGAGATCTGATGGCATCAATTTCAGTTAAATTTACAATTTTGACCAGAATTTGCTTACTTGGGCCTGGAGATGGATGGTCATTGGTTGGTATAACAGGAACCTTGCTTGGGCTGTAGCAAACTGAGGTGTCATTTCTATTTATAGAACCTGCAAGCAATTGAGCACCTGATTGTGCAATCAAATAATCAAACTCCCAGTGTATTATTTCCTGATAATTAAGAGGGCTAAAATTGTTAATGAAATCAAAGCCAGGGATTTGAGGCTTGTGTGCCTCTCAAATCCTGGGCTATTTGTTAATCAAAAGATTTTTTTTGCTCTGGGAGACAATTGGTAAGGATTTCCAAGCTATGGGTTATTTGGCCTCTAGGAAGGCCAGCTGGTTGTTCAAGTCATTCTGGGCCCTGAAATTATCACTCTGTGTTTAAGCCCAGGATAGCCACTTTGGTGAACATAAAGAATCAAAGATACTGTGGGTATTAAGCTTCTGGGGGCATAGTTGGAGGGATTCTGCTATTCCTGGGTACACAGATGTGAAGCAGGTTGTTGACTGCCATGCAAAGCTTTTAGCATCCCAGGAAGCTTTGGAAGGCGCCTTGAAACATTTCTCTGAGGCATTTCAATACAGGACAAAAGAGTAACAATCCTTGAGGGAATGTTACCTAGGGCTAAGCTGCAATGGAAGAGCATCATGAGAGCTCACACAAACGCTTCCTGAAGCAATTTATACACAGTGAGGCAAATTTTTAGACCCAGGGAAACATTAAACAGCAAGGGGAATGTTAACACTTCAAACAGTAAAACATCAGAGCTTGCCAGTGAAAATTTGACTTCCTAGTTAAAATTTAGGGGCCCTGCAAAGAAGTTTGCAAGCGTTTCAAGGCAGTCAGCAGTAGATCATTGGATGAGTTTGAGGCTTATTCTACTGGCGCTGATCATTGATAGGCTAGCTCAAAGCTTGAGGAACAATACTGAAACATTGCCAAAGCGTTTTAAGCCTCTATTAAGGTGGAATCAAAAGCTAATCCTATGGTAGAAAAGAGACTTACTAGAATATCTCAAGCTGCTTGGGAAATAAGCTTAAATAAAAGCTGACCATAGAAAGGGGATATATATCAGCAATTAAACAGTGTAGCCATGGTATATCCTACATCCATCCTGAAGGTCAGTCAAATATTTGTCCTGTGGCGTAACCTAGCTCTTTTTCTATAAGCTCAAAGATATGCAACATTGTAATGGCCCGGCCAGCCTTGACAAAGCCATACAATCTACCTGTCCCATGTGCCAAACTAATAAAGGGAAGCATAAGAGGGCTCATAGAGGTTGTTATATCCAACTGAATATAGTCTAGCCAAAGTCCAAAGCACTTACAGGATTCTAGCTTAAGGAAAGCTGATGGGCTCCAAAGGATCTGTAGCTTGATCCTGCCACAGCCCCTACCCCAATCACTCCACAACCCCTAGCGGCTAACAGCACAAGGTATCCTGCCCTTGCCAGCTCCTCCTAACCAGCTGACCTTGATATTGTCACTGCTACTGGCCTTTATGGGGAGTGTATAGTACCCCAGCTCCAGCTTCAACTCTGCTTGAGATGGCCTGGTGATAATCATTGTCTGGATACCCTTTGGCATGCCTGGGATGGCGCTGAAGAGCTACCCCAGGTCTCACAGGGCACTTAAAGATATCACAGCCCATCCTGATACATGCCGGCTATGGGATGATGGTGATTTCCCTCCTGTATTGGAGTTGAGTAGGATCTTCTTAGTTGGCCAGGCCAACTGTGGCGGACTCAAGCCAGTCCAGCTGGGGATTGTTTGGCATGTAGGGGCAGGCTTGATCCAGTCTTGGATTGGGGCTGGCCTCGCCAGCAGCTACAAAGGAACTGGGGTTTAAAAATGGGTGATGCACCATTCAACAGTTGTCTACCTACCCCCACACCAGTTGGTGGGACCAGGATATCTGCCGCTAATGTCACAATAGGTTCTATAATGCTTGGGATTACTTGCCCTAGTTGTAAAGCTTGGAAGCTAGGCAAGCTGTTAACCAAATTAACTGTTTTTACAGATTTAAATCAAACAGTTAATTGAAAATGGGTTACTGACGCTCCATTTTGCCATCTGGATTGGATATTTCTTTGCAAACTGACCCTGATAAATTGACGTAATCTGAGAGTCACTTGATACAATATCATTTATCAGAACAGTCACTAGAAACTAGTCCCCCAAGGGTTTTTACGTACTGGACCAGGTACTCTTTAGATGATGCAGACAGAATAGGAGCCATGGTGTCAGAGTTCTCTTTTATTTTATGCTGCTACTATTTCCTGAACCATCAATTTTGGGGGTTTTCCCATGTCTTTTGTGTCCCAGCAACTCAATCACTTCTCCAGAAACACTTATTTTTATTTCCTCCTCTTTACAATTCAATTTAACCTAAATTAATGGTTAGTTCAATTCCTTGAAGTTACCTTTATTCCCAGGACAAATCTTGAACATGTTACCTTTAGCCAGGGTTAGTTTTAACTAGTATGAAGCTATTACCTTTTGCTTTTTCTTACGCCAGCAGTTTGGACCCTATTTTCCTGTCTTCCTGCTTGCTCTTTTGCTCAATCCTGAATTTGCCAAGCAAAACCACTGCTAATTTGTCTTTCCCTTTTCTTATTTTTAACTCTTTTAAGTTAGTAATACACTCAAACACAAATTGTATTGCCTTTCCTTTCACAATCCAAATTAATCAATCTTAGTTAGGTATTCTTCCCCTTTTTATTACCTCAAACCCCAGTCTTAAATAAAAGCCTGAGTTTTACTCAGTCTCAAATTAAGTTGAGATTGTTTGACTTGCACCCCAACAGGTACTTGTTAGGTTTTGTGGCTTGTGTTTTCTTAGTGATCTTTATCTCCTGCAATTATTTTCCTTTTTCATCTAGTTTTATGATTCCATCTGATTATCTTTTCCATCAGTTAGGCAATTTATATAGTGGAACACACACTTTAATTGTTGATAGCTTTAATCCTCCAGCTAGCGCTGACCATTACCCTGACTTAGAAATCAATTTCTTGGCAGAATCTTCAGCCATCAAGACTGGTCTTTATTTCATTTTCTTAGGTTTATTCAACCTCTTAGTCCCTACTTCACTCCCTATAAACTTTTAGGAGCTTTAGTACAGTTATTGTTGCAAACCTTACCTACCTTTTTATACTTAATGAACATTAATATTCTTGGGTTAAGGGTTTTAGTCTGCAATAATTTACCCCAAGCTTTCAGACCTTACACATGGATCCAGGTGGTATTGCTTAGTCAAAGTTTGGTACATACCAAAAATCTTTCACCTTTCAACTTTTAAGGACTAGTCATCCCTAAAAGTTTACTCAAATAAACCCAATATCCTCCTGGTCCAGCTTTATTTTATGATGCCTCCCCCAGCCAGACTACTCCGCTACATCCTGTATAATCCAATCCCAAGTCAGATCATTGCTGGAAGATGGGGCCCCACATTGGTGCTTTGTCATTGGTGCCGCCTAATGTTACCCCAATGGCCCAGAATCTTGGTGTCTTCCCTGCCAAATCTGAACCAGAGATAGCTGTTCCTTCTCAACGCCCCAAGTTTTACGCAGAGGGCGCTTCCATTCTCTCCCAGGCTATTTACCTAGGACCTTTCTGGTTGGGCTTAATCATTTCACTTAACCCTGGTGTATCCTTTGGGGATTTTACTAAACAGTATCTGAAGCTTTGTTGGCGGTTAGTCATCAGCTCCATGTAGATTTACGGGGTGATCCCCCACTACATGGAGACTGCTTCTTATTATCTGGTAATCTCTGTCACAGTTTAACATATAGAGTGAGACTGACCCAGTACAGCTTATTGGCTAATGATCATAGGGCAGTTGAGTGTTTTTCAACAATGATATGCTAGCCATCATATGGCAGATGATCAACCCATTCAAGCTTATTGGCCAGAGTGACGGTATTGCTGAGGATCTCTGAGATCTAACCAGGATGGTCCAGATGATCCCTTGCAGCAGTCTGCCCTTCATACCCAGAGATCCCAGGGCCCACCATTAGCCAGAACTGATAGGGTGGACACTGATCAGCAAGTTCCAGGAGGAAGGGACCCTAGCCAATGGGGCTGAGAAAGCATTCCTGGGAATGGGTAAATGGTGAAGCTGAAAGAAGTTCTTAAGGGACCCCCTTGTGATGCTAGTGAAGAAATCCCAGCCCCCAAGTTTGAGTGCCTTGACAGTCATAGAGGGCCCCTGATACCTATTACCCCAGCCCTGGGCAAGAGGACTGGTACTGGCAGAGGTGCAGAGGGCTTACCTGTAGCCAACCCCAGATGAGGGATGAAGATTTTGCCGAGGGGTGAGGTTAACTCATGAGTGAACCCTCTGCTGTTCCCCAAGAGCAATACATCCCAGGATAGCCAAGCAGGATGGGATGGTGGGGTATGTGGTACTGGTTTCAGGACTCATAGGGAAGGTTTGAGGGGGGAGTTGGCCTGGTTACAGGGAAGCACTTTACCCCTTCTCTGGGCAGATACACCTGACATGTGGCACCCAAAAAATGGCTGGGCCATGATCTGGACCCAGGACATACCTGGGTGATCTCTGAAGAGCAGGTGCGCCATACTGCTTCTGTGATCTGGGCTTTCTGGGATCATACTACTCCAGTTAAGATGGCTTTATCTATGACAATCTGTCAGCACTGATTCAGGAAGTCTACTCACCCCGCTAATAAAGATGCTGAAGTAGTATTAGAGTAATATGGCATTGAACTCAGCCAATCATGGTTTGACCAAGTAGTTATTGTCAGAAGTTGCGCCATTGATGCTATTTTGATATGGCCTTTGAATAGTGATATGTGCAAGATTTGGTCAGTTTTGCTTTTGACTTTGGATATTCCTTGCCTTTCATAAATGGATCAACATCAATGTCCACCCATTCCAGAATACCATATCTGCCCTTGACTGATCCTGGTATAAGTTCAACTCAATGTGACCCCATCTGCCACTCTGTCTACCTATTGAGTGATCATTGACCCTTGTCTACCATTTAAGTAGAATAAATTCTCCTAACAAAGGCAAGTTTATCCACATTTGTGTTGGCATTTGTATTCTTCAAGCCTTTTCTTTTCCTTTTCACCAAAAGAAATCTTCTTCTTGTATTCCAGGAAATTAAGGTACATGCCCTTAATTTTTCCTGAAGGCTAAAGTAAGGCTAGCTTCAAACCTCAACCCTTTTATAATAAAGGTTTCCTGTCGTGTCCTCCTGGATGTTGTCCCCAGGAGCCAAACACGACAGTTATTATGTGGGGGTGAAATAATTAGAGCGGCTGGTCCAAGATATTATTTGAGTTTATGGTGCAGCAGCTTCCAGCAGCTGCATCTGATGATAGATTGGGGCAGATGATTTAAGAACTGTACCCAGAGTGAGAAGGCTGGTAGATGCTAATGAGATGTGATTGATGATGTTGGGCATTTATGTAATCTAATATTGCCCAAGGTGTTTGATAGATAGACCTTTTACTTTGGGGTGGTTGGCCTGGTGGCCAACCCAGGATGGTTCTTATAGCCACTTTTCTATCAGCAGTACTCCTGATGACTCAATATTTTGAGGGTATGGATCAGTTAGAATAGCTGTAATGATAAGTTATGTATGGGAAAGCCCTGCTGAGATTTACTACCAATAGTACCAGTAAAAGCTAGCTGGGTTCTTCAGGGGAATACCAGCTGAAATCTGATATAGGGTAAGCTGGATTGGCAACCTTTACTCCAGCGGCCAGGGTAGCAGGGGTCTGATCTTGACTGGCTGGGCCCAGCAGCCTCTATGCTGTAGCTGTGCTGTATTAGCAGAGCTACAGGGGAAAATGTTGGAAACTAGATGGTTATCTTTATTGAGATGTATATCTTGAGGGAATTGTTTTTAGGAGGAACAAGATTGGGGTGATCAATCAGTTTTATGGGTAGGGGGTGGCTTGATCCTTGTAATGTGTGAAGGGCCAGATTGAGCTGCTTGCTGGGTTGAGATTGTCACTGGTTCTTATTGCTGGATTTAGTAAGTGATTCTGAGTAGTGGGGAGGTCGGTTTGAGTGGCACGGGGTCTCTTGTGGGGGTTGGCCCTGTTGTTTTGACATGGAGCTTTTAGCGAATCTGTAAAAGATGAAGCTGAGATGGAGGGTTTGCATCCTGAAGGTTGCCGCAGCAATCAATGAAGAGATTGGAAGTGTCACAGTTTACTCTGGTTTATCGTGTGGATATAAGCCAGCAATAAGATCTGGTATAGCCGGATAAGGTGCTGATTGAATAATAGATTGGGCTATATTTCAATAGAAGAGATTGAAATAGAAGGTGAGTGTTATAAGACAGAAAATATTCTACATTGGGTAATGTAGATGGTATGGTTTTGGGTGTGGGATGTATTCTGCAGGTCCTGGATTTGGGGGCTTCGTGTAATTTAAGATGGCGGTGGGTTGTAGGTTTGGTAGTTGGATTTTCTGCTTATTTAGGAGCGGCTTCCTCGGGAGGGTTGTTTAAGCTGCAATGCTGGCGGGAAGGGATGGTAGATATAAAAGTCGATGATGCTTGGAGTAGGGTTCCACACTTTTGATTGCAGCAAGTATAGATTGAACAATGTAGGATATCATGGTGGCTTGTGGGGTGCTGAGGTGCAAGTGGTTTATGGATCGGGTGGACTTGTTTACATCCGATTCGTTGGGAGGTGGCTTGATATCCGATGTAAGGTGGTCATGGGAATTGAGAAACAGGCCTAAAAGGAGGATGTGTAATGCAGGGTCGGTTCCAGACGGGCAGTATATAAATTTCAAACGGAAATAAATCAGCGAAGGGAATGCAGGCGTAAATGAAGTATCCGTTGACATTAGGCTATACAGGGGTGTTCTACATTGGGGATGCAAAGATGGGTTTTGGTAGATTTGATTTAGAATTTAAATTGATGCAGGTTTAAATGTGTGGGTAGAAATTCAGGTGTGTCATTGTATAGCGGAAGTTGTGCAGTTTAGGCATTTGTTGGCAGGTATTATTTGGAATATGTTTAGGCGTCAAATACGCTTTAGAGGCTCAACGTTGCAATAATTAATCCGGCGGTGGTTGAGTACCATTCCACCGCACAGATATAAATGCTAAATTGGTGGACTTGTCAATTGGCTTGTCAATTGACTTGGGGAGTTCGCTTTGGTTGGGTGCGGCATAACGTAGCTAGTTTAAGGTGATGTCTGGTTTAGGGAAGGGGTTTATGAAACCAATGGAGCCGCCACAATGCATACTTGTGTTTAATGAGGGGTATAAGTTGGCATTCTAAGAGTCCAAGGGGATATGGACTCTTTTCAGTACTTGCCTGCTTCTTCTGTCGTTGTCGTGTTCAGCAACGAGAAATGGACGGATGCCGAGACGTGGGCACTACTGCGGGTGCTTGTGAGCGTGCGCTCAGCCTTTCAGAACATCCGCAAAAACCCTGGGCTGTGGTCGTTCATCTCATTCCAGTTATCCCTCCAAGGCGTATTCCGTTCCGATGAAAAGTGTCGGAATCGGTGGAAGGTGCTGGTAGCAAAATACAAGCGGTGCTGTGGTGAGCTCGTGCACACGGGCCAATCCAGCGCCCTGTTCGAATTCTTCATCCCCGTGCAGCACCTCCTCTCCTCGCAGCTTAAATTCATTAACAACTCGCTTGTACGCACCTTCAAGAATGGTTCCAAAATCCAAATCGCCACCCGAGACAAAGAGCTTGTCCCCATCCGCAAGCTAGGCCCAAGGAAGCCTCGTCCTTATCTGGATTCCATCTGGCAACCAAGTCTTTAATAAATCCTTAATTAATTCTACCTAATCCATAATACTCCGCCAAAATCTTTAATAAATCCTTAATTAATTCTACCTAATCCATAATGTCCTGCCATAGTGTAAATACTAGCCCCGCTAAACTAATACCCGCCATGACAACCCCCAATACCCTTCCCTTATTCGCTTAGAAATACTAAAACCCCTTTCAAACTTAACTCTAAGCAATCCAACAAAAAAATATTCAACCAACCCGTGTTTGCAACCATCCAATCACAACCATCCCCGAGTCAGCTTCATCCGGTCTAAAACGATCCATTACCAATCAAATGTTTTCACCTGATTAATAAAAAACTATTTCAAGATTCATCGTCTTCGCCTCTAACCGACCCCCTTGGTGCACCTGGGGTCGGGGCAGAAAGTTCCAGACCGGATTTCAGGATTGACCAGAGTTTGAACGGCAACCCCAAATCCATTCTAGAACAGTGAATTCCCTAGCTTAAAAACCCAACCTTTCCAAAAAAACCAGATCTAGGTCGGGAAGCCTTCCCGATCCCAGAAACCAGCGCTACCCGGCTGGACCCAAGGGTACGTAACAACCCTAACAATAAAAATATCCTGCATATCCAAATATTTTTTAAATCCTTAAACGACCTCCCAATACCAAAGCTATATAATTCAACATTACATCTAAAAGATAAAATACCAACCAGACCCATCCCACATATCAACCCCAATAGCAAGCTTCAACCCTAACCCTCCACCAGTAGAAAACCATGCCTGCTCCCAACAAGATACAATCCCCATACACCACCCACCCAGAAACTATCCCCACCCTGTCAACCCCATCCCCTACCAAGTAGATTTGTCATAAATTGCACCATTAATGCTATTTTGATATGGCCTTTGAATAGTGATATGTGTGAAGATTTGGTCAGATTTGCCTTCAATTTCAGGAATTCCTCGCCTTCTGTAAATGGGTCTGATCCAATGTCCGCTCATGTCAGGAATATTCCTGACAACACTGTGGTTCAGGACAATATTTTGTTCCCAATCAATTGTAAAAAACAAAATAAAAAATGGCAGCAGCTCCCCCTTATTGGGGAAACTGCTGTGGGAAGCCGGGGCCAGAAAATGAGAATTAAAAATAAGAATTTTAATTCGGACGGGTTTTATACCCCGTCCAAGCGCTGCTGGTCACACGCCGAGCCTGGCGGCTCGCCCGCCGCCAGCCAGCCAGTCCCCCACCCAGGCCACCAAATGGGGAAATTTCCAAAAGGGGAAACCCAAAAAGGCAATTTCCCCAAACCCAAATAGAGGGGGAATTGCTGCCCAAATTTGGGAGGGGCTGACAAGCTGCTCAACCCATCCATTCCTGCATTAACTTCAGAATTCAAAATTGGATGCAGGAAAGCATCCAATAATACACCAAGCCAATGCAAGCCCAGAAATAACAATTCATTGCCTGCACATCACTACCAATTCCCCTCCCAAAAGGGAATTCCAGACAACACCAAGTGTTTGGGATTCCCTGTCCAGTGTTTTACTCTATTCATGTCACCACAAGGATGATAGTATATAATAAAGCCAATTCACTTGATAGTAGTTTGTGCTATCATTGAGTGAATTTACCCCTCAATAGTATCACATAAATCAAACCAGAACTTTACTCTACCAGAAAGTTGAGACACTAAGCTTTGTCTGCCCTTTCCCAGGATCAGAAGATGAACCATTTAATCTTCTCAACTGTACTCACAGCCTGCCTTGGGATTGGGGGCCACCAATAAAATCACCAGCATGGGTCATACAATAAACCACCCAACAAGTACTTCTACAAGAAGCCAGCACAGCTAAACTCCTCCGAGCAGTACCCCTGGCCCACGCTGGTGTTGCCCCGCTCCACCCAGCACGTAGCTATATACACCTGTGTATACTACGTGCTTATGTATTTCTCTGGTAATTTTGGAAGATTTAACGTACACGCCAAGGTCTTCAGATGGATGATGACGGTCTACCCCATTGTGACGGCGCTCACAGGATTCCAAGTCACCAACTTGGTACCCTACTTTGCTAAAATACTCCCTCATATTCTGGGGCTTTACAGCTCATTCCAGAATACCATACCTGCCCTTGTCTGATCCTGGTATGACCTCTGTCATGGCCATAGTTTTCCTGGGTGTGGCTCAGCCAAAGCACTGCCACCCGGGGAAACCTGGCCTGAAGCCCCGCCTTCTTGCAGCAATCATAGATTTAAATCTAATGATCAATCACAAGTGGGTGGTGGTACAGGAAATTAGGTCCAAGTGGGGCGCGGATGCCCCACACCCAATTTTCCCTTCCTTTACCTGCTGGTCAACAAATCCTAACTTCAAAGGAGGTCAGGTAACAGCTTACAGAACCACCACTGGTGGTATCTGTAAGCTGTCTAAATATTGTATTAAAGAAGGCCACCTCATCAAGATGTACCCAAAGGCTTTAAGTAACAATTGTCCCCACCAAACTACCTTAGTAGTTTGATATTTTACTCTTAATAAATATCTTGCCTCAATGATTCACTTATTTTAATATTTTCCAATCAGATTTTTAATAACCAGACTGCTAGATTCTGCTTTCTCACCTCTGCAATTTCCTAATAATCTTCCACCTCCTGCTGAAATGATTCTTGAAACCCGCGAAATTGAATGTGAGCCTATCTATGCTGCTGATTCCTTGACATTGAGCCAAATGAAGGTCTTCCTGATGTACCTGTGCATAATCTTCTGCTGCACCTTTACTTATTCACTCTTCAAGGGTTATCATTTACAAGTAAACACCCATTGTCTCCTCATAATTGGTAATGCCATCCTAATTTGGGTGTACATTCCCCATTTGATCAATTACAACAAGCTCTATCTCTACTTTACCCTGACATTATCAAACTACTCTAATTTTGATATATTGTATGGCCTGTGCATCTTTGTTGTTAGATCATTCTCTTGCATCATGGATATCTCAGTGGTGAAATCCACAATGCTCATTACTTCATTTTGGAGTATTTTTGCAGTGGTTTTCTTTCCTCTGTTATACCCATCCTTTGCAAAGATAGAGATCACACAACCTCGTTGTACTTTACTCTCACGCCTCAAATTCTGGCAGCCTTCTCCTAGCCTTCCATCCCCTTTGTTAAATACTGCCAGAGAAATCTTGGCACTAACTGAGGAATGGACCCAGCATGGTTTCCCTCAGAAGCTTCTCAGCTTTTTACTCAAACGAGCAGAACCCAAATCCTGTGAGTGGTGTTTGTCTATTCTTGACCAAGCACCAAACTCCTTTGATGATGCGTCAACCCTAATCCCTTTGGTGACATGCCAAGCTCCGGCAACTTCCTCTTTGATTGACTACAAAACCCTGTTATCAAATTCTCAAGGCCCTCAACCTCTACCCTTGCACCTCAAGCAGTTTCAAGCCAATGCTGAGAATTCATCACTCCCTGAAAGCGCTAAGCTTGCGGCCCTTTATCTCAGCCTTGATCACACCGGTCAAAGTCTTTCACCCTGGTCTCACCCTTCCGCTTCTGTCTCTGATATGATACAGCGCCTCCTGCATGTAGTCAGGGGTAAGCTAGTGATGTCCCAGCAGCCAACTCAACCTCTGCTATTAGAGGCTCCTCCCATGTTAAATTGCTTGAAAAGTCAACAGGAGCCAGCCACTCCACAAGGGTCCATATCCCCTGAGGTTTCTCAATCTCTTGTGACTCCAGCCCCCACTCTGGCTATAGCTACTGTTGTCAGTTCTCCTCCTCAGAGTATTTCTACCCTGGCTGTGCTCTCCTTTTACAATATTGATAACTCCAGTGCTACCCTGGCAAACTTGAACTCTATTGACTCCCAAGCGCCCACTTCAGGTAACACTATCAATGCTTGTAAACTTATACGCTTCAACCAGAACTGTCCATTGCTATCTGCCAAGGCTCAGGCTATAGTGGATCTCCACGTTGCCACTATGAATAAGGTTGCGCCTGCTCCTTGTCTTGAGCCTATTGTCATTGAACCTGTGATTGACCAACCCTTTGTAGCCTTGAATGAGGACCTGTTGTCCACTCAGACAGCTCCTCAACTCCAGGTACAAGTTGATTCCAATCACTTCCCTCTATCAAATAAAACAAAGATGGGATATTTTTTGTTTCATTGTTCCTTTGCTTCCACATCACATCTAACAAAAGCTGTAGCTTTAGTAGATACTGGTGCCACAGAAAAATTCATTTCAAAAGATCTGGTTGACAAGCTAGGTTTGGAATATAATCATGGTGCTCTGTGCAAAGGAGGGGTATCCAATGTCTTCTGTTCATTCAGACTACGTCTCCTGTTATCCTTCTCCATCACTGATCATGCCTTTGTTGCTGACTTCACAGTGGCAAAGCACCTGACATACCCGGTGATAATAGGCGTGGAATGGTGGCAGGAGCACAATATCATCCCAATCCTCAAAGATAACCTACTGAGGATTGCTCATACTGCCAGAATTTCCTTGGAGGTACCAATGATCCTGTTTGGGAAAGAAGCCCCTCACATCTCAATGTCAGTCTCAGCAATAACAAAACCCGAAACATCATTTGATGTCCTTCTGTTGTGCCTCTCTCACTTGCATGCAGCCTTTGATTCTAAGCTGGCTGATGGTCTCCCTGCACACTCACAATTTGACTTTGAGTTTAAACTCAATGTTGATTTGGTGAAATTTGCTTCTCCCATCTATCCCTTGAACTTAAAAGAGGAACAATGCTTAGAAGAGTGGACAAAGTACATGAAAGCCAAAGGACAGATCTTTAGGAAATCTTCTCCTATATGCTCCCCACTGCTGTTTGTTCAAAAGTCTGATGGATCATTACGCCCCTGCATTGATTTTGGAAACCTGAACAATGTGACTTTACTGGACCCATACCCCATGCCCATCGAGTCTTAGATATCCAGGGAGGTGGAGAAAGCTAGAATCTTTTCAAAGCTGGACCTCTTAAATGCTTTCAGCCAGATTTGCATCAAAGAAGGTCAGGAATGGCTCACTGCTTTCAGGACTAAGAAAGGCATCTTTCAGTACCAAGTCATGCCCTTTGGTCTAAAAAATGCCCCAGCAGTATTCCAGAAGATGATCAATGCAGTCTTAGGTGACCTCATTAGGAACTGTGCTATAGCATACATGGACAACATCTTAGTATACTCTCTGGATGAGGAGTCTCATGCCACCCACCTTTGTGCTGTAGTAGAAAGGATCTAAAAGGCCAATCTTGTCATCAAACTGAGCAAATATGAATTTTTCAAGAGTAAGGTTTCTTTCTTAGGAAATCTGATTTTGGAGAAAGGCCATGCCATTTCCCCTGACAAGGAAGCTGCAATAAGGAATTGGCAGACCCCAACAAACATTACCCAACTCCGCAGTTTCCTGGGAACATGCAACTTCTTGAAACGCTTCACCCCCCACTTGTCAGAAACAGCAGCCCCCCTTTACGCTGCTAGTAAAAAAACTCTGGAATGGTCCACACAATGCAATGCTGCGTTCAATGCTGTTAAGAACATCATATGTTCTGCAACCATGCTCTGCCATGTTGATGCCTTCAAACCCTTCATCTTAGCCACAGATGCCTCTAAATTTGCCATTGACTCAGTCCTTCTACAAACTGCTGATGATGGACTAGAATACCCTGTGGGCTATTTCTCAAGAAAAATGAGATCTGAAGAGCTTAGCTACATGATCTATGACAAGGAGCTATTAGCAGTAGTAGAGTCTATGAAATACTGGCAGCATCACCTTTTCTCAGCCATACACCCATTTACAGTAAGGACGGACCACAAAGCCCTACTGTATTACCAGGAACCTTGTCTCTTAACTGAACATCAGACCAGATGGTATGAAGTCCTAGTCAAGTTTAAATTCCAATACAAGATTATCAAGGGTATTGATAACCATCTGGCAGACTCCCTCAGTTGCAACCCAGCATTTCTTCCAGACGTTAAGGCTGAACAAGAATTTAATACAAAGGTCATGATTCCCCCTGGCGCCATTCTATTCTCTCCTCCCACAGAAACAATCTGTACCCTAAGTGTCCAAGAACCTGCCAACCCAGACCTGGTAGCTAGAGTCAAGTTGCTGCAACCTTTAGACAAACGGTACCCCCAGTTGTTTAAGTTGGCAAGTCATTCTACTCCCCACACCTGCTACAGTTCTGAAGATAGTACCATACTTCACAATGGTTGCCTGTGGGTATCTGATGTGAATATTTGCCTGGAAGTCATCAAGGCCCACCATGACAACATATTGGTTGGTCATCAAGGAAAAAAAGACCATAGAGATAATCTGTAGACAATTTGATTGGAGAGGTCTCACATCAGACATAGCTAAGTACTTGAAGGGCTGCATGGTTTTTCTAAGGGCAAAGCCCTCCCGTCTCAAAAAGACAGGTCTACTGGTATCCCTAAAAATTCCAAATGGGCCATGAACATCTCTTTCTGTTGATTTCATAGTAGAACTTCCTCCATCAAACAGTTATGATACAATCATGGTAGTAGTAGATTGTTCCATAAAGACGAGTCATTTCATCCCCTGCCAAACCACAATCACATCAGTCCAGATGGCCAAACTGTTTGTCAACAATGTCTTTGCCCACCATGGAATCCCCCAAGAGATCATAAGTGACAGAGGTCCCCAATTCACAGCACAATTCTGGGAGGAATTCTCCAGACTCCTAAGCATTAAGTTATGCAGATCAACAGCCTACCATCCCCAATCTGGTGGCCAGACAGAGAGGGTGAATCAATGTTTGGAAACATTTCTTAGATGCTACTCTAACGCTGAACAAGATAACTGGTCCCAAAACATACCAATGGCCCAGTTTGCTTACAACAATGTCCCACACTCATCTTCTAATGTCTCCCCATTCTTTTCTATTTATGGCTATAACCCCCAATGTAAATTTGGCTCACTCTCAGGTAGCAAAGTGGAATTGGCATCCTCACAGGCAGCAGCTTTAAAAAGAATCCATGAAGAAGTCAAAGTGTCCTTGACTCATGCTGTGGCAACTTACAAGGCTTATGCAGATATGAAAAGAAGAGAGGTCCCAGCATATAAAATTGGTGATCAAGTACTGGTTGACTCCTGGAACATGCGCCTAAAAGTACCCTGCCGGAAGCTAGGCCCCAAAAGAGTAGGTCCATTTGGAATCTTAAAGAAGATTGGATCTTCAGCCTACCAACTGGACCTCCCTCCCTCCTTCCACATCTTCAACACATTCCATGAATGCCTATTAACTAAGTATGAAGGTCCCCCTGTATCTATTCCTGACCCCATAATGGTGGATGGACAACTGGAATATGAACTGGAATCAATAATTGCATCCAAACTATCTTGCAAGCATCTGCACTACCTAGTAGCCTGGAAGGGATACCCAGCCTCAGAAAACTGTTGAATTCCCCATTTCAATCTCACTCACGCCCAAGAAATGCTCCAGGAATTCCACAAGAGCAATCCCCAAGCATTAGGTCCAGTAAAAGCCACCCTAGCTACCACGAAACTCCCTCCTGCCCACAAGAACTATGTATTGGCAGCACTCCCAGGAGGCAGAAAGTCCCTGTTACCAAAGAAGGAGAGTAATGTCATGGCCATAGTTTTCCCAGGTGTGGCTCAGCCAAAGTGCCGCCACCTGGGGAAACCCGGCCCAAAGCCCCACCTGCTTGCGTTGATTGTAGATTTAAATCTAATGATTGATTGTAAGTGGGTGGTGGCACAAGAAATTGGGTCTGAGTGGGGCACAGATGCCCCACAACTAATTTTCCCTTCCTTGACCTGCTGATCAACAAATCCTGACCTCAAAGGAGGTCAGGTAAAAGCTTACAGAACCACCATTGGTGGTATCTGTAAGCTGTCTAAATATTGTATTCAAGGAGGCCACTTCATCAAGATGTACCCAAAGGCTTTAAGTAACAATTGTTCTCACCAAACTACCTTAGTAGTTTGATATTTTACTCTCAATAAATATCTTGCCTCAATGATTCACTTATTTCAATATTTTCCAATCAGATTTTTAATAACCAGACTGCTAGATTCTGCTTTCTTACCTCTGCAATTTCCTGGTAATCTTTAACCTCCTGCTGAAATGATTCCTGAAACCCACGAAATTGAATGTGAGCCTATCTATGCTGCTGATTCCTTGACGTTGAGCCAAATGAAGGTCTTCCTGATGTACCTGTGCATAATCTTCTGCTGCACCTTTCCTTATTCACTCTTCAAGGGTTATCATTTATGAGTAAATACTTATTGTCTCCTCTTAATTGGTAATGTCATCCTAATTTGGGTGTACATTCCCCATTTGATCAATTACAACAAGCTCTATCTCTACTTTACCCTGATAACTTCATCTCAATGTGACCCCCTCAACCACTCTGTCTACCTAATGAGTGATCATCAACCCTTGTTTACTATTTAAGTAGAATCATTTCTACTAATAAAGACAAGTTTATTCACATTTGTGTTGGTTTTAATAATCTTCAAGATTTTTCCTTTCCTTCTTGCCAAAAAAATTCCTCATCTTGTAAACCAGGAAATTAAGGTACATGCCCTTAATTTTGCCCTGATAGCTAACCCAAGGCTAGCTTCAAACCTCAAATCTGTTGTTATAAAGATTTCCTGACATGTCCTTCTGGATGTTGTCCCCAGGAGCCAAACATGACAAAATGGTGCTCACTACAGGGGCTGCAAGCCCCTCTGTTAACCTGTTCCCATGTGCATTCTCTGGTTCTTCCCCCCTAGTTTCTGAAGTACCTGATCAATCTAAAGTTTATAGTCCTCCTCTAGAAGAGGACATCATCAATACCCCCTCAACTCCTATGGTAATGGTGTTGTCTCCCGGGCCTGCTTGGGCCCCCCTTCCAGCTTTCTCACTCAACTATGAGCAAGCTTGTGTTGCTGCCTGCACCCTCCTCCACACAGGAACTGTGGCCATGCACACTATCCCTGGTCTTTGTCCTGGGTATGCTTCTAAAGATCTGTATTCCTTTCTTTTAGACTTTGGTCTTCCCCTGCGCTGATGGAATTAATGGAGACTATTGGTGTGTTGGTTAACCAATTCATTCAACCTGCGCTGGTCCATCATCAATTAGCGCTAGGATCTCAGAATCAGCTTTTGACTGCTAGAGCCACCACTGTCTCTAACAATCATGCGCAAAATATGGCCTATCAATAATGGTCCCATAGCCTCTTTACCTATATTTCCAATAATCAGCGTAAATTGCTGGATTCTCAGAAGTACTTAACCTCATTGTTGAATTCTCTTTGCTCCTCACTCCCTGGGTATATCAAGGACCAACTGTGAAAACTGGATGATCACCAAGCTATGTGGCGTGGACAGATAGAGGCAACCCTTCTAAAGTACCGCCAGGATGTTGAGACTTTGGTTACCAAGCTCAACCAACTTTGAGAGCATGTTAATTCCCAACTCAAGTTGGTTGGGACTCACGTTGATACTTGAGGACACTATATGCACCATTGATATGGTCTGGATAAGGCTGTGCTAGGAGACACTCTATATCAAGTACAAAATTACCTTGATAATAGAGTGGCTTCTATTGAAGTGACTCCTCCTGCTCCTACTGTGGAGGTCCCGTCTGCCTTTGAAGCTAAGGTATGGGACGTCATAGCTGAACTCAAAGCCACTACTCAATGTCAAGCCTCTGTTCCAAACCCCCCTTCAGTAGAGCCTATGCTTGACCCTTGCATTGCCTTGCTAACCAACCAAGTAGCTACCTTGTGAGGAGAGATTGAATATTTGAGACAACATCTCTCTGATCCAGATGATTTTTCCTCCAACTCTGATGGAAAAGGGGAGGCTGAGGTCACTGGTACTCCTACTCCTAGCAATCATGAGTACTGCCCTGACTTGGAAGGCCAACCCTGTGTCAACTGTGCCCTTGCTTTGGATCAGCTAGCAGAAGTAACAAATGATGTTGCAGATAGGCAAGACGCGCTGGAAAGGGAGGTACAGAACCTCTCTTGCATGACAGAGACCATAAATGGACAGGGTACTTCTCTGGCTGCTCAAACAACCTCCCTGGAAACATGTATAAATGAGATTGCTTGTCATGAATGAAATTTTAATACTTATAGTGAAAACCTGGGAATTGAAACCGGGTCTCAGGGAAAGCCTTATGTTGACCAGAGTGGACAGGGAACCATCCAACTACTAGTTGGGTCAAGCCCTGGACCACCAGAGATAGATGACCCCAAACAGGGGGAACAGAAACCTGCCAACCTGCCAAGCGTCAATACTAGAGGTTCAAAATCAACATTGAAGACCCTGGAATTGAACCCTGACCCTCCAAAGACTACTCAAGTCACACAAAGTTGACAGGAACCTGCCCATCCGTTAAATCACAAACCCAAGTTGACAAGTTACTCTGAGACCTGCCAGTCTCCCAAGGACAATTCCCCAAATGGCCACCAGATTGCTACCAACCTTGCGCCAACAAAGATATGGACCTATGCAGAGGTTGTAGCTTGCCTTAAGGAGGTTAAAAAAACCTACTGTTAACTCTGTCAATGACCACCAGCAGCTGCCAGTCTTCTGTCCAGAAGGGGTAGTACAATTGAATTACTCAGGTGATATAGTGAACAGTGGCAGCAGAACTAAATGTTGCCACTTCTATTCACCAGAGAATACACAACCTGGATCTGCCGCCCTCAAGACTCTAATCTAAGATCCATGGCTTGCCAGTGCCTTGTCTGTGAACCTGAACCCTGAAAAAATTGAAAAAGCAAAAATCCATGGTATAAAAGCCCCAGCAGTATGGTGATGACCATATTGTCATTTTTGATAATAAAGTTTTATTAACCTTTGGTTCAAACAAATCTTACCTTACCTAGTCTTAGTGATCTTCCATCTTAACTACATTCAAGTAGACCATCAGGAACCCGCCCCCCTCTGGAGACCAACCTGCCAACTCTCCCCAGGCACTATACTGTCCCCCAGGAGCCCCCTTTGGACCTGTGCATTTTTCCAAATACCCGCCTGACCTGGCCTACACAGAGTACAACTTGGAGATCATCCTCATTGCTGACCCCTTGGCCAGGACTAGAGAAACTGAATACATAGGACGTGAAGGAAAGAGGATTGAGGTGCCGCCCTTATTGTTCAAAGACAAGTACAATTATTTGCCTGCCTACTTTGCTCCCATGACTCTGCCCTTAACCCTGCAACCTGACCGCCCAATAGAGACCCTCACTGCAGCCGAGACTACAGCCACCCAACTGTTTGGAGTACTCTACATTACTTTGATGGGAATGGTAGACACTATGGTGCCCAATTCAGGGCCCTGGTCTTTGCTCTGGCAATCTGTTTCCTATATTATCAAGTTAGCACCCATCCTATGGTGGGCATTACCCTCTGGCCCAGCTGTATTCTGACCCAAGCCAACCAATTCCTCTACCTATGCCTGGATTCCTGACATTGCTGGTACATTAACTGTGCAACAGATTAAGATTGATGAATTAAAGGCTGCCACTGCTACTGCCAGAGATATCAGTGGACAGAACAGCTCTACACTGGATACACTGGAAGAGAGCCTTTGACTCTCTGGGCTAGACAACCTGCTGCCAAATTTGAGTTTGAGGGCAACCCCCACATTAATGTCCTCAACCCAGGTGACAGAAGTCAGTCCACTTCATTGTCCATTGATCCCAACTATAAGCCTTTCTTCAAGCAGATATTTGATCCCAAAACCTCCATCATTGCTGCCTTTTTGACAATCTACAAGGCTGAAATGTATAGAGCCACTGACAAACTAAAAAAGGAACATGTTTTTACCTTCCTGCATCCTACATGCCAAGAAGTTGTGGTCCCCAAACTCCCTTTCATTGTCACTTGGGAGGACATGAAAACCTCCTGATTGAAGAATTTGGAGGAGATCTCAGCTTGGAGGTTAAGAAAGATGCATTTATGCACATTGCCTTTAATCCCAAAGAAACCCTGTCTGAGTTTGCTGACTGCTTCTATATTGAAGGACAGCAGTTAATTAAAAGTCATCAGTTAACACCCTGGGAAGTTTACACGGCATGTTTAAACACTTTGAAGGTGAATCAGCTTCTGTGCCTGCACTTCAAGGCTCACAGAGCTTCTCTTACATCTATAAAGAGCATTAAGACCCTCTTGCGAGACATGTATTTGACCCACAGGGGTACCTGTTTGTGAAAATAAGGTCAGTAACGCTGGGACCACCTCCTGTACTCTGTGCATTATGACTCTGGGCTCTAGTGGACAGGCTAAGAGGCAAGACTGACATAACTGTGGCCAGATTGGGCACCACTTGTGCACTTGCACTAATACCCAAGTGAAAGGTTGTGACCCCAAGGAACAGGCGGGAAAAGAGAGGTCAGCTTAGAGGCAGAGAAACTCTCTGCTGACCAATCCCCCTGCCTCCTCCCAATCCTCCCTCTGACAAGGAATCTCCCTCTTCATCTGGCCCAACTATCCTTCACTTTTTCCACAATTTTTCTAGTGATTCTGAACCTGAAGAATCCAACTGCAATGAACCAGATAGCTATGGCTATTTTGTGTTGGCTGCCCCAGAAACTGTGTCTGTCCCTTACAAGCTTTGTTCAGGGAGAATTATGACTAAAGCTTGCCCACCTTCAAGTGAAGCCAAGGCCATAGTGGCTTGCCCTTATCTAGCCCAGGCACATCAACTCCCTGTCTTGGTAGACTCTTCTGAAGAAGCTGCTGAGCTAGCAAAGCTCTCTTCCAGAATGTGACTGTATCCCTCCCCTTGCAGACTGTGTATAAGGGATTTCCTGCCTTAAAATGCATGTTAGCCAAATGGGAAAAAGAGCTAGAAGCTGCACAGGATGTGTTGGTCATCTTGCCTCTCCTTTGGGAAAGATACTACTTGTGTGGAAGTATCAATCCAAAAGGTTAAAATCAAAGCTATTCTGGACACAGGTTCTCCAGTCAATGTGGTATCATCCAAGCTAATGAAGAAGCTTAAGCTGGCTCCTGACCTCAACTAAACTCAATCATATGGTACAACTGACATGACCCAAACCCAAGCCATTAGTGCCTACTCTTCCCTGCCCATGAGGTTTGGAAAATTCCTCATTGCGTCCCCCACTGTTGTCCTAGAGAACAAAAGCTATGATCTCCTGTTTGGTAGCAATTCATCCAAGAATATAAAGAATTGTGAGCCTTTGATATATATACTTATTGCTCTTAGGATATGAGGCCCCTTTAATTTCTGAAGAGCCTCTGCGTCTCCTGGGCATACACCTTAAGACTTGTGTGCTCAAGTATCCCACAGGCATCTTCTTGCTGAAGTACAGAACTCATTCCTCCAATATGTGTTCCCCTCCTTCCTCCTTTCCTGCAGAGGAATGTGTGCCTCTTCTTGCCCCTGCAGCTGCCACCATCCCTCCAGGCTCCCAAGTGATTATAGACTCTCAGATATCTTACAAACTGCCTGAAAAGCCATTCCTGGAGCTATACTCTCCTGAATCTCTAAGCCGCAAAGAGCCTCAATTATGCCCAGGGATATTAGATTTGACTCATAAGGAGCCTGTACAGATGTTGCTAGATAACCTGACTGCTTTGCTTATGCAGGTATCTTGGGGCCAAGTTGTAGGACATGGTCTCATATTAGGAGCGGAACAGATGGCATCCCTCTACCCTTTTGGAACCTTCAGCAACTTTAATTTACCTGAAGAAGACTCAGGTTCTCTTCCTGTTTACCACTGTCAACTTCCCACAACTGTTACCCATCCAACAAAAAGATGTACTGAAACTGCTTGACCAGTTTAAGAATATATTTGCCTCTGGACCTACAGACTATGGCCTAGCCAAAGGGGTCATCCATCACATAGATACAGCTGATGTGCCGCCCTTTTATGCCAAGCCTTACCGCCGCAGTAGGGTAGAAGATACCCAGGTTTCTAAGGAGCTTAAACAACTCTTGGATGCTGGGCTCTTGGCTCCCTCTCAGAGCCTTGGGCCTTCCCCTTATTGATCTTCAATAAGAAGGACGGAGGCCACCACATTGTGATGGATTACCATGGCCTTAACTTGCTCAAAAAAATAATTTGTACCCTTTGCCAAGGATTGACAATGCTCTCAGACAACTGGGTGGTTCAAAATTCTTTTCTACTATGGATTTAAATTCTGGATACTAGCAGGTTGACTTGTCACCAGAAGTCCAAGAAAAGGCTGCTCTCATCACCTCTGAGGGGCTCTATGAACCTACTGAAATGCCCCAAGGACTCTGCAATTCCCCAGCTACCTTTCAAAAGGCTATGGATTCCATCCTACAAGGCCTAAAGCTCTCCTGTATCCTCATATATCTTGATGATATCATTGTTTTCAGCGCCACTTTTACTGACCACTTAGAACATCTCAAGGATGTCTTCATTAAGATTTGAGAAGCTGGCTTGAAACTAAAACCCTCCAAGAGCTCCTTCTTTAAAGAGCAACTCAAATTCCTGGGTCATGAAGGTCACCCAAACTGGAATACACCCCATGATAATAAGGTGGAAGCCATTGAAAAGATGCTGTCTCTTGCAATCTATGAGAGGTCCAAGTATTTCTTGGTATGATGGGGTACTATTTACAGTTTATCCCTGAATTTTCTGAATTGAGCAAACCTCTTGTCCGGCTCCTTTGCAATGTACCCTTTGAATGGACTGACAGCCAACAGCAATCCTTTGAAGCACTGAAGGCCAAGCTCTAAGAGGCTCCATCCTAGTCTACCCTGATTATGATAAGGAGTTTATCTTGTACACTGATGCCAGTAGAGTAGCTTGTGGTGCCATCTTAGCCCAGCTTGACAATGAGGGTGCAGATTGACATGTGGCCTATTCTTTGCAATTTCTTAACAAGCACAAGAAGAACTATAGTGTCACCAAAAAGGAATGCCTAGCAGTTTTACATGCAGTAAAGCAATTCAGGCACTACATTTACAGAAGCCACTTCACTGTGATCACAGACCACTTCTCCCTTAAATGGCTGCAGCAACTAAAGGAATCCAAGGGTCAATTAGCACGTTGGGCTTTGCAACTACAAGGATACAATTTCACTGAGGTACATCACCCTGGTACGCAACATCAGAACGCTGATGGTTTGTCAAGGATGCCCATATTAGCCATCCATCCTGCAGACACTGATTACCTATACAAGTTAATAGAATATCCTTACTCCTGGACCACTAAGTCAGAAAACATCCAATTGGCACTACAGACCCTATCAAAGGATACTGTAATTTGAGATAGACAACTTTTCAAGAAAAGTCAACAACACCTATCTACCCTATGTTTGCCCTAGTATGAGAATAGCTATTATCCTCCAAGATCACATTGATACTGGGCATGGGGGTATAGCAAAAACTCATGACTGGTTGTTCAATAACCTCTATTGGGAAAACATGATTCTTAATCCCAGGTGTCCTTGCATCATGTCATTTGTGCCAGCTCCAACAACCTTGCCCTTCCCAACATCAGTTCAAACTTATCCCTCCTAAACATGCTTTCCACATTGTGAGTATGATGCTGTTGGGCCTCTCCCTCAATCTAGGTCTGGGTATTGGTTTACCCTGGTAGCAGTAGAATTTTTTAGCAAGTAGGTCAAAGCCAGAGCCACAAAAAATATAACTGCCAAGACCACTGCTGATTTCTTGATGCAAGATATCTTCTACTGTCATGGCTGTGATGACTGTGCATCTTACCTACACTCACCCATGAGGTGAGATATGGGGGTATAGATCTTTCAGTTAACTGGGATGATCCTGATTACTACTGGATGAAAAGTAGTTCAGTTTCTTCCCAGGTCCCTTCCCCATTCCTGCACAATTGTTTATGTGCAGGAATAATACAAGTATATAATGAATCTCTTCCTTCACAATAAACATATCTTTTACCCACACTACTTTGCACTTCAAGCTTGATCTTAATTTTCTAACAAGACTCAAGCTTTTAACCAGACTCTATTAGACTCTGCTTTTCTTTTTGTCTTCACTACTTCAGTTAACAAGACAATTTTCCTGCTGTGCTAATAGTTTAGAGTAAGTGCCCTAGGCTTGATCTAAGTGCTCCCTACTGTCTTCTGCAAACTGCAGCCCAGTATAAATAGCTCTTAAGCTTCTCAGGAAGAAGCTTATTAGAGCTCCCTCCCACTCTCCTCACCAATTTCCCATGAGCATCACACACTGGTGCTCACTACAGGGGGCCAGCTTGCTGACCTCTTTGTCAATGTCAACCTAACCTGCAATAGCAGGACGTTCCTGTCTATACCTTTATATCTTCTTAATCAGCACCATGGTGACCTTGAGATCCGGTCACACCTACAGTCCACCAAGTGGACCCTCTCAACCTTCCGCCGGGACCAGAGCTAAGCTCTTCCCCTGCAGTAGACCCAAGTCCTGCCTTGGATCCACCAGGTCAGAGACAGGCTCCTTAGGAGAAATATCCTCAGAATGAGCAAGCCTGGGGAGCTTCTGTCCAAGACTCCTTGCTATTGCAGGCCCTCCAGGCTGGCCAGACTGGCCAACAAGCTCATAACCAGTCAGCCTGACCTGAGCAACCTTTCCAGCAGCTTTCCAGCAAGCCTCTTCTGGAGCTGCCAAGGCTCATACCCTGGTTGAACTCTACATGGCCCCTGCAGGAACGCCTTGTGCCTCAACCAATGCCCAAGGTTGACCCTGTTACCTATGATGGTGGTACCAGTGCCACTCTGGTGGATTACCCAGACCTGTCTGCCCTTCAAGACAGGAATCTACATTGGGAGCTCCCCCCAGTTCATGTGTTATCTCTAGTCCTGCAGGAATCTACAGAGACTCCAGAAAAGACGCCTGCACAGCTGGCTGACGTGAGGGCAATGCTTGATGCTCTTAACCATGGGCAGCCCCTGGAGCAACACATGATTAACAATCCCAGTAGGGTAGGTTTCTATCTGACTGGGGTAGTTCTTTTTGTCTGGGAACTCTATCCAACCAGGCGGCCAACCTGGCTGACTCTGTGCGCTCCCAGGCCGAGTCCATCCAGAGTGTGAGAAATCACACATCTGCGGCAGTTGCTGACCACAGTTCAGTACTAGAGAGAATTAACTCTAGACTGGCACAAACAGCAGCCCTCTACTGCAAGATACATTGTGTTGTAGCTCTGCTGGCAGACCAGTCAAACAGGTTTGTCACTCAGAACTATGAGCCATTGTACCACACAGTTTGTGAGGTGGTCCAGTTGGACCTTCCCAGAGTGGCTGAGACACTGGGGAAACATCAAAGGGTTCTCCCGTCCTTAGCCCAGGACTCTTAAGGCCAGAATCAGGATTTGCAGAGCCTTAATCAGTACTGCAAGGAGCAACAACAGGTCCTGACTACACTACAGGAAGCCTTGAGGCATCTCAACCTTAACTTGGTAAAAGTTGAGGAAACTCTGAGTCAGGTGTTGGCAGCTGGGGATACTACAATAGTTATCCTCACCAATCTGGCAGCCCAACCTCAGAGAAATCCTCCAAGCTCACAAAGGAGACTGAGGAAATAACCTGCTTAGCTGTCCAAGGGGATGTCCATCAGGTTGAGCTAAGAGACTTGAGGCAGAGCATCTCTGCCCTCAGTGATAGACTCAGTAGACTCAACCTTCAGGAGCTTGAGGTGAATGATCCTTTGATAGTAGGGAGTATCCTCAGCAATGGTACTTCTAAGACCACAGGGGCCAACTGTACCCCCTTGGGAACTTGTCCCTCATATCCTGAGGGTTCTGCCTTATCCTCCCAATCACCTAAGAGGGAGCCACCCCATGAGGAATATTCTGCCTCACATAGCAATCCTCCTCAAGCTCAGATGACTTGTAGACAGAAGTACTATTATACTTCCTCTACTGATTCTAGCAAACTATCATAGGTCAAACCCCCTAGAGGTCGCCAACTGGCCCTCTTCACAAACAGGGAGGACTCTCTTTACTTGTGTGGCTCATTTTGTTTGTGCTCCAGGCCTTGTAAGCCTAACTCTATGTTCAAGACCAAGTTTGGTATGAACCCCCTTATTGACGTTAGGATGTGGCTGTCAACCTTTGAACTGGCTAACCAAGGGTTGGATAAGCGCAAACTGGGGCTGGCTTGCATCTTCTTCCTGGAGAATCCTGTCCTAGCAGCTATATCCCAGTACTTGCCTCAGCCCTACAAGTATTTGGATGTAAATAAGGTTTTTCTGAAGGTCTTTGACTCTAAGGCCAAGGACTACATTGACAGAGACAATTTCCTTGAATACTGGATCAAGAATCTGGCAGACTACCCAGATGAGTTCCAACAGATGGTAGCTTGCCTGCAGCAGAAGGACCTAATCAATTTCAATGATGCCAGACAATCTCTTTGTAACTCCCTCCTGTCCCAGTTCCCCAAGCTGTGGGCTGAATTCTATGGCCAGGTGAATGGGCTAAATGACCTGTCAGAAATAGTGGATCAGGTATATACCCTCCCTAATCTTCAGGCTTAACTAGCCAAATACAGGACTGATGGCTCCTCTTTGTGCAAGGTGTTCTACACTACCCCCGAGGGTGCCTCCATGGAAAAACCTTACCATGAGAGACCTGGGTATGACAGATGCTTTGCCTGCCAGGAGAAGGGCCATGTTCTTAAGGACTGCCCCTATGTCAAGGTGTTACAATGAATGCAGAATATGGGTAACAAAAAGACCTTTTCTGAATTCCAGCAGAAACGTCCTGGAGTGAATGTGGTTCTTCAAGAGGAAGAGCCATAGGACCAGGAAGGATCTTCTGGTTCAGACTCCAAGGAGTCAAAAAACTAGAAGGTGATGGATGCAGGGAGTCTCCATCACCAGAACCTGAACCTCCCCCTACCATGGCTACCAGCTCTGAGAGCATATTTGCCGTGCTGTCCTCACCTGTCCCTGGCACAAAGGGTCCTTCTAGAAGATCTGAGAGGCTAAAGGCTAGACAGACTCTGGCCCAAGCCATCAGCACTACTATCAAGAACCCCACGGCAAAACTGTACCTCCTTCAGAGCGTAGAGTCAGACAACACTGACTCAAAGGATGACCCTGATAGCTCCAGCATCTTTGTGGATGTTAGTATCCCTCTACCACTACAGATTATCCTGAAGGTATTACCTGGGTTGGAGTCTGCTCTATCTTCACTAAGAGAGGCTCTTAACCCCCAGGGGGTTCATGCAACTCTACCCATGGAGCTGTGCAACCCCATCTTGTGTTTGTGTACCTGGATTGAAGTTAACGTCTTTGATACACCCATCAAAGCATTAATAGACACAGGTGCACCTACCAACATCATATCCTCACGTCTGGCAAGGAGGTTAGGATTTCTGCCTGATATTTCATATACAGAATCCTTCTTCACAGCTGGTGTAGAATCCATCAAATCTAATGGTGCCTACTCCAGTGTCCCCCTGAGGTTTGGTGAACTAGCAGTGACTTACCCAGCAGTTGTAGTGGAGAGTGAGTCATATGATATGCTCATTGGTACAGACTTCCTCAGGACTTACCAGACTGAGATTAGTCACCTACATGGACATTTCTCTATTCTGGGATATACTATCCCCCTGATCTTTAAGGATTCATCAGATGTGTTTCTGGTATCCAAAGAAGAGACATATAGACAGCATGTTTGCCTCTGGTACCCACATGGTGTCTTGGGTTTGCCTTAAAGAGTAGCAAACGCCTCTGTCAAGCCTCTACCAACATATGGGTCATTATTTGTTAGATTAAGCCAAGGCGCCAGCTTAAGCATTTCAAAGCCTTTTAACTTCTTTGGTATCATTTAAGTCATAAACTTATGTTTTTTGAACATTAGTATAATGCTTAGTTTACTGAAGAAAAGTTTAATAGTGTAAAATATATAAATAATAGAAATAAATCTTATTTCTATTAGCTGTATTTTTTGCTAAAACCCTATTTTCTATTTTAATAAGCCAAGAATTAAATATATGAGTTGCATGGGAGAGTAATAGCAGCCCCAAAGCTATAATTGCTATTACCCTATCTTTGGCTCATATAATTAATTTCTCAGTTATTTTTAGAAAAAAAAGTTGTTGTATTTAAAAGACTATTTACCCTATGTGAAATATAAGTTTTTGTTATGCGTCCAACTTCATGAACATGTCCTACTAATCCTTTAGTAGTATCAGCTCTCTTTGTTTCTCTGTCATCTGTGCAGAACTTTGTACAATAATTTATTTTGGAGTACTCCTTAACATCCTCAAATGTAAAAGGTGAAACATACAGCTCACCATCTTTCATTAAATATGAAAGATTAACATAAAATGCTTTGACTTCAAGCCAGCTTTTTTAGGCCTAGATTTTCTATCATAGATGTGAAAAAAGATTTTTTTGGGAAACATCTGAATTATTTACAAGTGTCTCATATAAACCCTTTCTTTCTTCCTCTCTCTCAAAAACCATTTTGAGATCATTTATATTTTTTATATACATCTCATTTTCCTTTTGTTTAAACATTTTAGATAATACACCAAAATGACCATCAACAATACTTTTGCCATGACACTCAACAAATCTATTAAACTGAATTGTTCCTTTTATAATTTTAGGTACCTCTTTAAAAAGATAATATAAGAATTCATAAGATCTGAAATGATTACCATTATCAGTCCAAACTTTAATATTTTTAATATTCTTAAATTTATTATTTTTAAGCAGACTTATCAAACACTGACCTGAAAACAAAGAGTCATGAAATAAAATTTCAGATAAAAAGTCATGATACTCATATTTAATTTTCTCATTTTCTTTAAAAGCAATTGCAAATCCTAATAAAGAAATAGGTATTTTCTCATAAAAACAATTATTTGTCTCTATAGGACCCCCACCTATTTTAAAGTTTTCTTTATAGTCTATTACTATAACACATGAATTATTATCAAGATTATTTATATCACTAATATATTCTTTATTTTGATGCTTATAAAACTTTTCATGTAGGTCAATAGATTCCAAATTTTCTTTAATAGATTTAGGCAATGGCAACTTCTTTATACTCTAATCCTTTTTCTTCATTTCTAATGACTTTTTTAAGTTGCAAATGTTACACATATTAGTTTTCTTTTTGCTTTTAATTATATTATTAGGAATAAGCTTATAAAAAGTGGAAAGTGAAATAGAAATATTGTTTTTTATTTTCATATCTTTGTAAATTTCTTTTTTTGTTTTCAATAATGAGTATTTTATTTTAGTTGAGTATTCACTCAACTCTTTTTGTAATTCTTCATAAATCAATCCAGGGGATTTTTTAGTGAATTGGCTAGTTTGAAATGAATTTTTTAATATATGTTTTAAAATATTTTTTATGTTTTCTTTCTTTACTGGATCATTTTTTCCTTTTTTATTTTTTGAATTTAATGATGCTTTTTTAGCATTTTTTATTTTTTTAGAATATGAATACTCATTTTTTGTCATTTTAAATCCACAATCCCAAAGCTCTTTCAGACTGTAGCTTGATGTAACCAATGCTCTTAGGGAAGGAAGGTGCTTGGCAGGGGACCCTGACATCAATTCCTTTAGGTTGTTAAGGAAATCATCTTTCTTAGAATTTTGTATGACATGTAAGAAGGTACTTTTTCCAAACTCTGTTTTTAATAAGAAATGCTCAATAAAGCTGTTAAGATCACTGCCAGCAGTAAATAGGAATGCTTGTTTAAGCATAGAGATTCTTTCTCTCTTAGTAGAAGCCCCCAGTGAGAAGAAGGGTGTCATCTGAGGTGCAAACTTGATAGGTTCCATAATAATAGTGGTTGGGTTCCTTGGCTTGGTTCAGGAAGTTCTTGCTTGGAAATAGATGTGCAGTTATCAGAGAGGAGTAAAGGTGTGGATTGTAAAGTAAATTTCTGTAAAGTTGAGCTGTTTAAATACCAAGTTAGCTGAGCTTTTGCACTACAGGCATAAGTCCCCAACTGACCCCCAACTGATCTCCTTAATTTATCAATATCACCCCTGAAGTCTGATATCATTGTTTATTTACCCCTTTTTATATTCTGGTTAACTGTTGATATTTCCGCAAATAGTACTTCAATCTCGCTCAAAATAGTATCATTAGAAAGCCCTTAATCTCAGCTTTCATAATTGTGCTGCAACTTTATATTTCAATACCAATTTAGTATCTTGAAGTGGCTTTGAATGTAAGCTTATAAAATTATTATTTGAAATAAAATATGCTAATTAACTCTTAAAGTATGATATTTTAATCAGTAAACTAAATTTAAAGTATAAATCATTATTTAGCTTACTTTTAGTAACCAACTCAAAAACATTTTTTTAAATAAACTTAAGTTTATTATAACCTTTAACAGTTCTTAAAAAATGAACTTTATATATTTTAAATCTATTAAAACAAAAATGTTTTTCTAATCACATATAAATATTTGCTTGTATAATTAAATTTGTATCTTATTTTTATAGATACAATGACTAAGATCATTTTCTATTTAGTTCAAATAAATTTTAACCTTTATAAAATTTAATTAAATAAAGCAAGTTTTGATACATTCTTTTTTATGGTTGAATTTTTTATACATATTATCTCTAGCATACAGTATAAAAATATAATTTTATTAAATAGTTGTATAAAGCTATTTTATTAATATTAAATAATTAAAATTTTGAAAAGAAAAACTTTTACTCTCTTATAAGTTCTTATTATATATTTTCTATAAAATCTAACTTAAGAATAAATTACTTATGCTAAATGAGATCACTGAAATTTCAATAAAAGTTCAGTTTTAATTTTAGTTTTAGTTTTTTTTTAACTTTTTACTAGATTTTTTTTAAAAAATCCAAAATTATTTAATATTTAAAAATATGCAAAAAAGCTATCTGCCCTCTTTTTAAAAAGAGGGATTCAAAAATTATTATATTTTAAATTAAATATTTTAAAAAAGCTAAGATTTTAGGCAACAATTTAATTTCCAACAAAAAGCATCATATCAGTTTTTATTGTATTTTTAGGTTGCTCTTTTTAGAATGATGTCATTTTGTACCAATCAGCTTTCAAGAAATAATGGTATATGAAATAAGATTGTTACTAGCTTTTAATACAGTTTAATTTAGCTGTTAGTAGAAAATAATTAATTTAATATAGGTTTTTATATTATAAGGATTAAATAAGATTTATTTTGATAAAATTGTTGTAATTATTTAAATTTATTGATAAGAAAATTAAAACAAAATTTTAAAGTTTTAAGTAGCACAGTTAATAGGAAACAGATTAATCTAACAAATAATGACCCATATGGCAACAACCAAAAGGGTCTCAAGCTGAGGTCAAACCAGCTTTTCAGGATTCCCCCAAAGACCCAAGTTGCTGTGGACACAGGCTTGCACCTCAATCTTCCACCTGGCCTGCATCTTAAGATCAGTAGTATCAATGGTGTCTTGCACAAGGAACCTTTAGCTGCACCTGGGATATGTGACTCAGCTGCACAAGAAACCTTGAAGATTCTCTTGCTCAATCTGCTAAGTACCAAGATGAAGGTTTCAAGGGACAGCACATGGCTACCCTTAGGATAGGTCATAATGACAATTTGTCAGCTGTCCACTTCTTGGGTGGTCAGGAGAAACTGGGAATTAGCCTTTCTGACAAGCCCCTGGTGGCAGCTATCATTCCCTGAGACAACATGGTGGGCCTAACCAAGGATGAGAAAGACTCCTTTGAGGCCCTCTTGGACAAGTTCAAGGACATTTTTGCCACATCCAATGAAGACCTAGGTTGTGCGGAAGGAGAACTCCATAAGGTTAATGTAGGTGACGCAGAACCTATCTCACAGAGAACCTACATGTGCTCTCCCAAGAAAAATGCAGTAATAGGTGAAGAGATCCATAAACTCCTTGCTGCAGGACTCTTTGTGCCATCCAAGTCCCATTGGGTCTCCCCACTCCTCTTGGTGAAGAAGAAGGATGGGACCAACTGGGTGGTGATAGATTACAGGAAACTGAATCTCATCTCCAAGAAGGACAAGTACCCTCTGCCTAGGATTGATGAAATCATAGACAAGCTAGGTGGGGCCAAGTATTTTTCTGCCATGGATCTGCTGTCAGGATACCGACAAGTACCCATGTCTGAAGAGGACCAATAGAAATGTACCATAATAACTGTTGAAGGTCACTTTTAACCTACAAGGATGACTCAAGGACTGGTGAACGCACCTGCAACCTTTCAGAGGATGATGGATAGTACCTTCACAGATCTCAAGCTGAGCGGCTTCCTCATATACCTGGATGATATCAATGTTTTCTTGAGGACATTCATGGACCACCTCAAGCATTTGAAGCAGTTATTCACAAGGCTACACAATAAAGGCCTCAAACTTAAGGCATCCAAGTGCTCATTCTTCAAGGAGCGCCTTGAGTTCCTTGGGCATATCATCTCAGCTGAAGGAATTGCTCTAGTACCAGCAAAAGTTGAGGTCATTTCCAAACTACCACCCCCCACTGACGTACGCGGGGTACAAGTGATTCTGGGGATGGCTGGCTACTCTTTCAGGTTCATACCCAACTTTGCTGAGATAGTGCATCCCCTGTTCCACTTACTAAAAGATGACGCAGAATTCATCTGGTCTGATGAGTGTGACATGGCATTTTCAGCGCTGAAGGAAGTCCTAACCAGTAAATCACTGCTGGAATATCCAGATTTTGAGCAATCTTTTGTCCTACATACAGATGCCTCTATGGTGGCTGTTAGTGCAGTGTTGTCCCAGATAAATTTTTTGGGGGCTGAGCACCCTATCTCCTACCATTCCTGCACCCTCAAAAAGCACAAGATGAACTACTCCACCACACAGAGGGAATGTCTGGCTGTTCTGTATGCAACTACAGAATGTAGGTCATACTTAAATGGTACCAGATTCACTTTGGTGACTGACCATAGCTCTCTCACCTGGCTCAAGAACATGAAGGATCCTGAAGGGCGCTTGGCCAGGTGGGCAGCTAAGCTGAAAAACTATGACTTCAAGGTAGTACATAGACCAGGTAATAAGCATGGGAACACTGATGCCCTATCACGCCTCCCACTAGTAGCAGCTCTCCAGGCTGAGTTAGACTCAGTGTATGAGCCCATAGGTCAGCCAGAAAAGTGAACTGTCCTGGCTCCAGGACTAAAGGCTGTTCTTGAGAAACTCTCAAGAAAGACTAAGGTAGAGAAAGGCAGACTCTAAAAATGCTGTGGAGAGGTCTATCTACCCTATGTCAGACTCTCAGAGAGATTAGAGAAGTTAACCAACTTTCACAAGAGCACAGGCCACACTGGTACCAGACATATATATGATACCATGGAAGACTATGTGTACTGGGAGAACCTTGCTTCTGATGTGGACAATTACATCAACTCTTGCACAAGGTGCGCACAGTTCCTTAGAAAGCCATTGCCTCACTCCTACCAGTTGATCCTACCTAACTATGCTTTTCACACTGTGAGCATAGATGTGGTAGGACCCATGGGACCTAGTCCTACCTCCAGGAAAAATCAGTGTATCCTGGTAGCCATTGACCACCTAACCAAGTGGATTGAGTGCACTGCTGTCCCAGGTCCAGCCTCACAGAGGACTGCTAGGTTTGTCTTGACAGATATCACAGCCTGTCATGGTTGCCCAAGTGTCTTGCTAACAGACAATGGCACAAACTTTGTCCATTCTATCCTCCCAAGATTGAATGAACTTATGGGGATAGAAGGTGCTTCTTCTGCCCCCTCCGCCCAGAAACCAATGGTATGGTCAAATGGGCTAATGGCACCCTGGTAGGCATCCTCAAGAAGCTGGTAGCAGATAAGCCTTCTTCCTGGGATGACTACCTTACTTGTGCTGTCATGGCTTACAGGGTCATCTTACACACCATAACTAAGAAGAGTCCCTCCAAGCTTATGTATGGCAGACAAGCTGAACTCCCAGGTTATCTAGTCCCTATCCCACCCAAGGCCAACAAGGTGAACTATTCAAAGGATGTCCTTGAGCTCACAAGACGCATTGCTGCTCTACAGGACAAAGCCTTTAAGAACCTTGTTAACTCTTGTGTACAGTCCTTCATTAGGGACCAGGATGCTTTGCTCACTCTACCTCAGCTTGAGGTGGGTAACTGTGTCCTCATGTACAGGGAACACCTGGGTAGGAAACCTACCAAGTTACAAAGCTTGTGGACTGAACCTCATGAGGTCCTAGAAAAGACTGGTATGAATTTATACACTCTTAAAGACCTCGTGCATGGGAAAATCCTCAATAGGGTACATGCCAAGTACCTTAAGAGGACCCCTATGGATAAACATCCTACTGAGGTAGGTTTAGCTTCACCCATTTATAGGGATAACTAAGACTGTATAGTCATGGTGAGGTTTTCCTTTTATTATACTAAGAAAAAGATAAAAAGACAAAAAAATAAGAAAAAGATAAAAAAGACAAAAAATGAGTAAAAAATAAAAAAGAGAAATATATAAAGAAAGTAAGAAAGAAAGAGAAAACACAGCTTATTTCTTGTGGGAAAGAACTTTGGATCTGGCACATAGAAGATCTGCACGTTCCAACTGCTTAAGTAGCTGGCCTAGGTAGGTAGCAGCTACTCCTATTATGTTGAGATCCCTCTGGAACAGGGCCACTGATGTACAGATGTCTACAAAGAATTGTGGCCACTGCACTACTATGAGCCTGGCACCTGACAAGGAGGTTCCAAAAAGTGCAACCATTGCTAGTTGCCAGTATAGCAGGAGTTTGGCTATCTTCCTGTTCCCAGTCTTAGTTATTAGGATCTGGCAAGAAAGTGCCACATTGGCAGGACGCCCTGTCTCTGCCTCAACCTTGGACCAGGAAGTATGGCATAGGACCAGATAGAGCCCCCCCCCGTTATGAAGGTGCAGAAGGAAGTTGTCCGTGGAGACTTCTGGGTTAGTGTACCCATCAAGGATCAGGTTTTGGGTAAAACAGAAGTTGTCCTCAGTACCTCGCCCCCTTCCAGTACGTAGTTTGTCTGAGATAGACCTCACAGGTGCCTTTCCTATAGCACTGGCTATGGCCTCAAATACTTCCATAATGGTGCTGGCTTCCCTGGGATGGTACCGCGTAAGATGGCAAACAAGCAACTCCCCTTTTGTAAGGTCTTGCCCATAGTGGTGCAAGGTTATAAACTAGCATGTGTAAGGCATTAGGATTCAGATTTAAAAGGTATAAAAAGGTGGGAACTGTCTGCAAAATAATCTTACAGAACCCTGTAAAAAACCTATACTGAGTTATGAAAGGAGTGATTGAGTTTAAGAACCCTAAGCAAAGAAGATAAAATAAAGTGTTTAATAGTGAACAATTTATAACTAATGGAATGTCAATATTTGGATATTTTCCATCAGCAAATTGGTATATATAACTATTGAAAGATTCCTTAAGGAAAAATAATGGATACATCAAGCCTAAGGTTTTGATGTTTTTAAAGTTCCATTTGTTCAAAGAAATAAAAGGCTAAATTTTAAAATGAATTTAATAAAAATTTATAAATTCCTAAAAATTAAGATCTCAAGTTTAAATTAGATAAAGAATTGAAGAATAGAAATCACTTAGAATTTTTGGCTTAAAGCCTACTCTTCACAAGTTCTTTATTACATAGGCTTGTTTTTTTCTCAGTTTACAGTGATAGACAGGGAGGGAAACAGCCAAGAAAAGGAGTAACTGGAGAAAACCTGTGTAGAACCTGGAGCAGAAGGAGAACTAAAAAAACCCAACAGAAGTTGCAGATCAGCAACGTGAAAACTGGAGAAGCCGCAACAACATAAGCAGGAGTTTCAAAAAGGTGAGTGATGATGAAAATATTCTAACTTTAAAGTAGAAATATATAATAATATAGAAATAAGAAAATCAGAGTGACAACAACAATGACAACAATTCAAAAGCAAATAGCGTAAAACAAGGTAATTTAACTTAAAGCACTTAATTATTTAACAATTTTAACAAAACTTTTCAAATATTAAGAAATAAAAGAAAAGATTAATTGAACCAAAAAACAAAAAACTATCTAATAAGCCTGCCCTTTGGGGAAGGGCATGTCACCTTTCAGAGCTTCTAAGAGACCTTCTTCAGTAACATAGTAGTACTGATTACCGGCCATGGCTATGGCTTTGGCATATGTCTCTTCCATAGGCTTGTCATCAAGAACCAGATGAACATTATCCAAGCTGATGTTCTCCAGAGCTAGTGGACCTAATGCCTCTATGTGGGTGACTGGGTTGGAAGACTGAGAAATATTAGAGGAGGATAAGCTGGTTACTTACATGAAAGGGAGGAAGGACTTTCAAAGTCATCTTAAATCTATCCTTGAGACCTAAGGAGCTAGCCCTCATTCTGGCAAGTTTGACCTGGTCAGGAGCATTCTCCAGATTGGCATTCACCACCTGGTTGGGAACCTCTTCCTCCTCCTGGTAGGTGACCAGAGTTGGGGTCCTAGGTGTTGGCACCTTACACACCTTTTTTCAGGAATTGCTTCTTCATCTGAAGAAATTACTTCCAAATTCTCATGGCTACTACTAGCAGGGTGGTAAGGTGAAGTTGATGCATTTCCTGAATTTTTGTCCATTTTACATTGATTGGATGTTTTAGTATTATCATTTATCAATTGGAGATTGGACACTGATTGCTCCTCTCTGGGGTTAGCTCAGATACTATCTCTGGAAGTACCTAAAGGGAAAGAAATTGATTAATATAAAAAGTTATATTGATTTAATTACCTGTTGGTACCTCTGGTACCAAAGGGCTACTTATGTAGCCCTCAATTGTACCAGCAGTATGATGCGCTGCATTACAGCATAACAATCCGCTGCTTATAAGTGAATTATTATAATACAATGCTACACAACAATTTGATCTGCTCCTGGGGAGCGGATTGATTTGTTGTGTAGATGTACTACACAGCAATTTGTTACTGTGTAGTACATTGTTGCTAAGTAACAGCTCCTCTGGTGGGAGCAAGCTGTTACAAAGCAACACTTTGCCTGCTCCCTGCGGGCAACACAGGTTCAATCCCTTGGCCTGTTCTTTGTTTCAGTTTTGTTCTTCTATTGCTGGTTGGTTAGTCTTTTTTCTGGTTGGTTGGCTTTTTCTTCTGGTTGGTTATATCTTTCCTCTGGTTGGCTGCTCTGTTTCCCTGCCTGGTTAGCAACCACCTCCCAGTCACTGGTGATTGCAGGACTAAGTGCTCTTCTTGTTTCCCCCTGTTGCTCCCCACCAGGTATCAAAAAAATGGGTATATGATTTCCCTTCAAAGTGCTAGTTGGAGACTGTTCATGGTCTTCTGTTCCATCTTCCTGATTGGTGTCAGTCTCATCTGTTGGCTCCATGATCACCTTATCCATCAGATCAGGCAATTCCTCTTAGGTGCCCCCATTTTTGACTCTGTTAGTAATAAGGCCCCTTCTGGTACCTAGCCTTGCCAACCTTGCATAACTGATATGATCCTACTGGCTTCATCCACCAGCTCTTTATTTTTTGGTTCTCACTCCTGAGGTAGGTGTTCTCCTGCAGCAACTCTTCCAGAAGTACATTGAGCTCAAGGGTATTATCCCTGATGCCCTTAGTTGCCTTGTGGTACCTGGTGCAATAGAAAGACACACACCAGTCATGAGCTTCTTCCTCCCTTATATAGTCTTGTCAAGAGGGGGAATGTGTGATGACTGTGCATCTTACCCTCGCTCACCCATGAGGTGAAGCATGGGGGTATAGATCTGTCAGTTAACTGGGATGATCCTGATTACTCCTGGATGAAAATTAGTTCAGTTTCTTCCCAGGTCCCTTCCCCATTCCTGCACAATTGTTTATGTGCAGGAATAACACAGTGTTTATAATGAATCTCTTCCTTCACAATAAACATATCTTTTACCCACACTACTTTGCACTTCAAGCTTGATCTTACTTTTCTAATAAGACTAAAGCTTTTAACCAGACTCTATTAAACTCTGTTTTTTTGTTGCCTTTACTACTTCAGGTAACAAGAAAATCTCCCTGCTGTGCTAAAAGTTTAGATTTAGTGCCCTAGGCTTGATCTAAGTGCTCCCTACTGTCTCCTGCAAACTGCAGCCCAGTATAAGTAGCTCTTAAGCTTCTCAGGAAGAAGCTTATTAGAGGTCCCTCTCACTCTCCTCACCAATTTCCCATGAGAATCACAATGGCTGTCCTCAAGTCCTGCTTTCTGACAACAGCACAACTTTAATGCTTACTTCATCACCTCTATTGTAGAGGCTATGGGTACCCACCAATCTTTCTCTGCGCCGTATAACCCATTGACCAATGGAACTGTTGAACAAGCAAATTCCTCTCTGGTGTCTATAGTGAGGAAACTCATCCTCTCTGATGCTGCCAATTGGGATATGTTCCTCCCTGCTGCCCTCTTTGCTTATCAACTCAGCAGACACCAAGTGACTGGCCAATCTCCCTTTGCCATGCTGCACGGGTGTGAAGCCACAACTCTCTCAATTTTGGGGGGCCCTTTGATTGAAGTTGATGTGTCTGCCAATCCTTAAGCCCATGTTAAGGACTTAACAAATAGTATCATTGACATTCAGGCAACAGCATATTCAACTGCCTATAAGGTCAAGACTTTAGAGCTATCACTTTCCAATGCTTCTTGAGCCCCCCTCCCTGAGTATCAAGTAGGTGACTTGGTTCTCTACTACCAGAATTGTACTGGAGGCAGAGCTCATAAAATTGAATCCCTCTGGGTTGGGACTTGTAAAGTCACTTTCAAGAAGGGTGTTGAGTATACTGTAAAGTTGCTGTCCTCTGGCCGCCCCTTTGCTCAAGTTCACTCCAAATTTCTCCACAAATATCAAACTCCTGTGTCCAATCTTGAGGGGGGAGATGTTGGAAATTGAGCCATTAATGCTTTTTTGATATGGCCTTCAAATAGTGATAAATATGAATATTTGGTTGCTTTTGCTTTCAATTCCAGAAATATCTTGCCTTCTGTAAATGGGTCTGTTCCAATGTCCACCCATTCCAGAATATCATACCTGCCCTTGTCTTATTCTGGTATGACCTCACCCCAATGTGACTCCCTCTGCCACCTTGTCTACCTAATGAGTGATCATTGAGACTTGTCTACTATTTAATTAGAATCATTTCTCCTAACAAAGGCAAGTTTATCCACATTTGTGTTGGCATTTGTATTATTCAAGCTTTTTCCTTTCCTTTTTGCAAAAAGGAATTCCTCATATTGTATTCCAGGAAATTAAGGTATGTGCCCTTAATTTTGCCCCAAATGCTAACTTAAGGCTAGCTTTGAACCTCAAATCTTTTGTTATAAAGATTTCCTGCTGTGTCCTTCTGGATGTTGTCCCTAGGAGCCAAAAACAACAGGGATCAGCATTTCAAATTGGAAATGCTCCTAATTAGGAAATGGTGTCCATAATTTGACATTGTCATCAGATTGATCCATGCTGTTAGACACAACATGGGGCAACTCATTGAGTGTCACCTGTGTATTGTGAGATACATTGGCAGGAAAAGATGGAATCTTTAGTTGCAACACCTCCTGACCCCTGATTTTTTTCAGGGACCAGGATTAGAACTTGTGGAAGATCTGGAAGGTCCACACAAACAACCTTTGTCTGGGGCTGGCGCGGCAGGGGCTCAAGAAATTGTGGTGAAGCTTTTTGGTGTTCCCTTGGGCGTCCTCCAGCTGGTAGGTGTGGTTGTCATAGACTGTGGCTATCTTGAAGGGCCCCAAGTGATTGGGTTCTAATTTGGCTGAATTAGGGTTGAGGACATAGATAGGGTCACCTATATCATACCTTGTCTCAAGGTGTTTAGTCCTTCTTGATCTGCTTTTGCTCTATGTCACAAGCTTTGGCATGCCATTGACTCATGTAGGGGTAGTTACAAGGGAAGACTTCTTGGAAACTGTGGACTGTAATGTTAGGAATGACAATTTGGATGATCCTAAATCTCAAAATACGGAACCAGAGTTGAACCCTGGAAAAAACACTTTGCGGACTGCCAGACCCATGGGCTGGGAACCCAATAACCCACTACTGATTGATAAAATTGTTACAATTCTGCCAGGACCCAAACCCTTAGCCGTCCTGCAGATTCTGCAAGCAAACCACCAGTGCAAGATGCCAAGAATTTCCCCAAGGTGCCAACGCCTGACACCAGAGGTTTGCTTGGTAAAATGCACAAGTTTCTCAATGAGAGTTATTCCAAACTCCCCCAAAGTCCTGGGGGAGGCACTGAACCTGAAGAGGCACCCAATACTTGAATCAACAAAAAGAAGGATTTGAAGTCTTCTCATCCCAAAGAGGCCAGTGGCAAACTGCCAGTGCCAAGCGCCACACTGCCATCTGAGACCCCAAATGCTAATCTGCCTAAGCCCAGAAAACCCAACCAGGAAATGAAGCCTGGCAGTGTGGTATAAATACCTACCAGGCTGAGATCAATCCAAGTTGTCATTTTTAAATAAAGGTTATGAGATATCAGTTTCCCCAATTATTACTGTATTTTATTCTTGCTATCTGCCAGTTAACTCAAAAATCATATAACCCCCCTGTCAGCCTGCCATCTATGTACTGCCTTCCAGGTGCTCCCTTTGGTCCTGTCAATTTCACAGAGTACCCCTTAAAGCTTGAGTACAAAGACTACACCACTGACAACATACTAGCTCGGGATCCCTTGGCCAGAACTACAGAGTTAGCCAGATACAACAAAGAAGGCCCTTGGTACATTATTGAGCCCTGCCTGTTCAGAGATAAATACAACTTCTTTCCTGCCTACCAAATGGACATGGAGCCACCTGTCACCCCCAAACCAATGCCTGCCTCCACCACCAAGCTCCCACTGGATCATACCAACAAGATTTTTGGAATTGTATATATTACTCTCACAGAAGTGATAGATACTATTGTTTCCACCGCCAGTGGTCTGTGGTTATGGGTGGGCAAGTCAATGTCCTACCTCATTAAGTTAGCACCAATCCTTTGGTGGGCCCTGCCCACCCAGTCCGCAACCCGCCAGTTCCCAAACGCTAGCAAGCAAGCCAATCAGGGTTGGTTACCTAACATGTAACTTTCCTTGTTTCACCCCTGTCAGACCATCAGGAGTCCCAAAGGCCAAGGCACTGGTCTGAAAACTGTGCTCTGATTCATCCTGAATTTTAAGATAAGTAGAGAAGTTAGGAGATGTTTGGTTCAGGTGGTATTTGGGTTCTCCTGCAAGAGTCTGGCAATTAATTGCACCAGGGAGCCATTTAGGCACTTTATGCGTTCATTGGCCTGAGGATGGTATGGGTTTGTGACCACTTTTTGAAGGGCTTTCTTGGAGCAGTATTATTTCATCATGTTCCTACAAGTTTAAGCCCCCCATTGGTGATGAGACGCCTGGGGCGGCCAAAGAGTGCCACAATCTCCTTTCTAATGAACAAAGTGATGATGGTGGCAGTTTGATTAGTGGTTGCCCATGCCACTGGCCACCAGTTAAAGTAGTCAATAGCTGTGATGATGTAATTCTTGCCCAGTATATCCTCAGGCAGGGGCCCATGATGTCAAGAGCCCATTATTCAAAGGATTCCATGGCCTTGAATGGTAAAAATGACTTGGGAAGGACAGATTTGGATGTGTTTTTTTCACATAAAAGACACATCTAAAGGAGGTCCAGGATATCCTGGTGCATACAGGGCCAATAAACTTTATGCTTCATGACTTCAAAGAGGTTATGTCCTCTGATATGACCTAAGGTGCAGTGGTAATGCAGTATTATGTCCCTTGTTGTGTGGTGGGAATGTAAGGCATATTTTCATCTATCTTTGCCCAGCAGCAGAGATAGCTAGCATAAGTGTGAACTGGCTAACATTGTCCTTAAGTTTGTAAATAGTCACAGAGTTGAGGATTTTGTAACAAGTGGCCTCAGGACGCAGGTAGAGCATGGGTCAGTCTGGGTCTAAGCCATCATCTCCCATGATGGACGCTACGTACAGCCTTGAGAGAGCATTGACTAAGACCAATTCCTTCTCAGATTTGTATTTAATGTGAAGCTGGTACAGATAAAACGCTTAACCTATCTTTACTGGCGCCATGTCAAGCATGACTGGGTATTGAAACACTGAAGATATATTGTGATCTGTTAAGACCTGAGGTGGGAACATGGCTCCTTCCTGGCAAAAGCACCATTTTATGATGCAGTACACATTTGCCGCTAACTCCTTATTGTGTATGAGGTAACATTTCTCTGAGTCTGTAAGCTTCCTGGATTTTTAGGCCACACAAAGGAAAGCACCCTCATTGGTTTTCACTCTTAATACAACCATATGGCCCTGTTAGAGTCATCAGTCTCTAGTTTGTACTGACAATTCCACTCAGGGATTTGTAGTACAGGTGTGGTTGTGAGCCTTTGCTTCAATGTCTCAAAATCCTGATCTCTTGCAGGTGTCCATGTCAGGAATTGCTTCACTGACAACAGTTATCCAATAGATGAAGACCTATTTCAACTTCTAAATTTGGATGATCTAGGTTACTGCTACTCAATTAATTGTCAATTAATTACTCTTATGCACCACAACAATGCAGATTCAAGTAAAACCTGCAAGGAACTCAGTACTATAATGCATATAAAAATAACCTGTATCATGATTCCTGCCACTGCATGTGAAGCATTACACCTGGTTTCAAACTCATTAAGTCTGTACTCCCAATTTGATCCCCTCTATTATAAGAACTCCAATCCAAATCACAAGTTAAATGTTTGATTAACATTTATTTCTACAATAAAGCAATCTTTCCCTATTATCCATTTGAGTGTTTAATAGTATCTCCCTAGAGCAGATGATTATAATATCTAATTTGTGGTCCTTAGTTACCATCTGGCTCTTCTTATTCTTGTCTTGTATCATGTCTCAGGGGCCAGCTACCTTGTGCTTTCCTGGTCCTTGCCCAACCCCTACCCCACAGCTTGAAGATCTTTCTCCTGTTGTAGAGAGTAATGGACACTTGTTCAATGCCCTAACTGTATTCTTCTCTATAAAGAGGGATGTGAGGCTCCTGGTCACCAGTCCCCAAAGTGTGTCCTGGGTTGTAGCCAGGGACCGGCTTGGAGGAGTTGTCATTCCCTAACAGTAGTAAATGGTTGGTGAGGAGCTTATACTTGGCTTGCATAAGGGAAAACTCCTCCAGTATCTTCCCAATCACTAAGCAAGTGTCTCCACCATACACTTGCACTTCAGCAGGCGCCAAACCTTATGTAGGCCAATACCAATCCTGTAATAGTCTCACAAACTCTCCCCCAATGAACTCTCTTCCTCTATTTGTCATTTACAAATGCCTTGTCACCTTCTCCAACTCCTCCTGGGCATATTTACTAGAGTAAAACTTCCTGCATTCTAGGCAATAGGATTCCTTGTCCCCTGGGCTAGAATAGAAAATGTGGGGTAATTGACTCATGGGACTTATATTCTTTCTTAATCCAGGAAATTTGGATAGTGGTTGTAATAGGCGCTTTATTCACAGTCAGAAGGAAGATCCCCTTATAAACCTTCTGATATATGGCCTTGGGATAGGGAATAACAAGGGGTTGGTGCCAATACTTGGAGTCCTTTATCAATCTCTTGGACTCCTTGTACTTGGTCTTTGGCTCCTGCTCCTTGGTCTTGGGCTTTTTCACCTTGGTTGTGGACTCCTGTGTTCCAATCTTAGGCTTCTGCGGTCTGTTCCAGCTCTGGCTTTCTATCCTTGGTCTTTTTCTCCTTCTGTAGCTTCTGTGGCCTTTGTAATCCACTTGATCCAGTCCCTGAAGAGTCTCAGATAGCTCTCCCTTTTATAGCCCCTTGTTTCAGATCAAAAACATCTCTTAGAACTCTGGTTCTTCAAAGCTTAAATTATCCTGTTTTCCTTCTCCTATAATATATTAAACCTTTAAACTTACTTCAGCCAATGAAAGCCCTGAATTTTCTGCTTCTGCTCCTCATTTTTTAGGCTTTAACTCTTAAGTTAAAGCCCTCAAAACACTGATCAAATAAACTTTGTCTTGCAGCCAATCATACATCTCAATTCAACGGTTTTGCCAAAAAGGTTTCCCCCGGATGACCCATCCTTGACCCTGATTTGAACCTGAGGCTGTCTTGCTCCAGGTAAACAACTGCTCCGCGTTTCAAACTATTTTGCTGTAATTCCCATCACGTTTCCTTGGCAAATCTTGAGCGCTTCCACATATATTTTACTTAGGTGAATTTTGACCCTTTGATTTTTCAATGTTTCTCTGTGTTTCTCTCAACGTTTTGCAACTTTGAACCTGCCTGCTGCTTGTCCTTTTGTTTTTCCTAGTTGTTCTTGGCAAAATTTGCTCTTTTGCCCTTACAGTTTCTCTGTTCTTCTTCCAGCTTCTTTCTGGCCTATTTCCTCTCCAATCCTTCTTCTAAAAATCACATATAGTTCTAACAAACTATATGTTATTTTTCCTTCTCTTTCTTTTTTACATGATTTTCAATCCTTTTTTAATCATAATCAGACAGTATTTAATTATTCTTTAACTGCTTCTTTTTATCTGAATTTCTTCTCAAAAGTGATTAAAACCAGCTCTTCCAGCCTCTGTATCAAGTCCAGCTAGTTCATCCTCTCAGCTCTTAAGTTCTTCAGCACCACCTTCTGGTTCTTTGGCCATCATGATCTATGATCAGCTAGTCCTGCATCATAATCTTCTTGTCCTTCCACTTATCCTCAACCAGTTCCTTAACAAATCCTCACTAGGAACCTTATTTGTTCCTTCTACACACTGAACCATATTGGTTCATTCCATTCAATATGAATTAACAGTCCATCAACTAGCCTTCACTATGACCAAACAGTCCCTCTTGCTAGTTTTCTCTGTTAATTATGTGAACCACCTCGGTTCTTTATCTCAGCCCCCATTACCAGAACTCATAGAACCAGGTATGAGTCTACATTGAACTGGATTTTGCCTGGGCCTTTGCAAGTGGCAGTCCACTTAGGCCATTCAACCATAGATCAATGTCTATGTGTTGTCTTTACTCACCCAGGTGATTAAGTCTGGGCTTTTAGTTGTAGAGTAATCAGCTCTACTTCCCAGAGGCCTGATCACACCAAGTTCTGCAGCTTGCTTCCCCAAGCAAGCTGCCTTGGTGACACCTCTGAGCAAATCTATACCCTCCAATGGTCACCTTGGGTTTCCCCAAATCTACCATAGGGGCATAAACAAGGACATCCTACCAGTCTGTTAGGTAGGGTGCTTGCTCACAGACCTCCTGTAAGCGTATTAGGGTACAGGGAGCCCTCAGAGCTCTTCCCCTCCCTGGCAGCCCACGTTACCCACCAGGGGTCCAAAACCTACTCCCCCCCAGACAGACAAAGTTCCCTGATTGCTATTTCAGTCTTCACCCTTTTGCAGCCACAGTTTCCTGCGGGGTGAAGCACTATAGCCCCAAAGCAGCCAATATCTTCTGCTGGGCGGAGGCAACATCTGCTCCTGGTAGTCCTATGTTACCTACCAGGCAGGCAGGCCTTACTTACCCTAGTAGACCATGTTACCTACTAGGCTCACCTCACTTACCCTAGTAGTCCTATGTTACCTACTAGGCTCACCTTACTTACCCCTAGCAGCCCTATGTTACCTACTAGTTTACAGCGTTACCAGCTAACCACACATTGTCACTCTTCAGCATATTGTCTTTATTTGAAGCCAAATCAGCCCTTGCCTGCAAAACAGCACACATGTGGATCACCACAAGGGTCCTTACACTTTAGTTTTACAGATGCAGCAAAACTTTGCTCAGTTTCTCAGAGCTGTCTTCAGAGCTTCAAGTACTCTATATTATAAAACACTTACAGAATAAGACTTTTATTAATTCAATAAGAAGTTGAAAAATAAAATGCTCAATTCCCATTAACTAACATTCATTTATTTCAATATGCTAACAAGTAAGGATTCTTAACTTTCCCAGCTATATGCTGTTGATAATTGGCTTCTGGATTGGTGATGGATTCTTATTGGCTAGCAGATCATATTTCTCACTCTTCCTGGCACTGGCATAATCTAATTGGTCATTTCAGGTGATCAGCTCATAAATTTAAGGCTCTGAAGGGTGGCTCAAGCTTTGGGGTTCATCTTGTGATATCCAGGCCCCCAGTTTCTTCACTTTTGATAGTTTGGGCTGATTGAACCCATTTTCAAAAGGCGCTTTATGTTTTTTGTCATTCACTGAGTCAGTTGTATCCAGGGCATCAATAATTCCTTGGAGGAATAGTGGTGTCAATAACTGAAACTGTAGTTGGCAAGTTGATTGAGTGATTGCAGATTTTCAGGCTTTTTACCAACATATATTGGCTCTTTATATGGACCATTTTGGGCCCTGCCACAAACAGCTGGATAGTCATAGTGTTTTAGATAGCCTTTGATGTATTTAAAATTTAAGGTTGCATAAAATTTAATCCAAATTTCTTGGGACAAGCTCTGGAAAACACATGGAGCTCTATGCTGCAGGGTGCTGAATAATAAAATGCTCAGAATGGACACATTGCTGGCAGCACCAGTGTTCATGGAAGCCATGGTGCTCTGTATGGCTTCTTCAGAGAGAGGAGAGCTGACATTAACTTTCATAGGGGAAGGTTCTTGAATCATAAGAGGTTAAGTGTACTTCATAGCATTAGGGTATTGGTGTTCAGACATGAATTTATTGAGGGTGAGAATTCCATAGAAACAGCTTCTCTTTCATATGTCAGTCAACTGGCTACAGAAAAGATTAGCCCACAGTAGTAGAAAGGAGAGGGGCAGAAGATAAAGTCACTGATTGTCCACCCTCCTCTTTAACACGGGAATAGGGTGGGGGCTGTTGGAATTGAGACAAGAGCACCAATGCTGTAAAAGATGTAGTTTAGGTGCAAAGATTCTATAAAATGGTTAGACTAAGTTACTTGCTCTTCTAACTGTATCTACACAGTATAGTCAACCTTTGATTTAAGGAAGAAGAAATCAGAAGTCTGTAGCTTTAAACCTGTTGAGATAAATGAGATAAAATCAGTCTAAAAAAATTGAAATGGATCCAAATATTGTAGTTTAGTATAAATTCTTTGATTTTTATTATGTTTTTATACTGAGCTGATTTAGTTTATCTTAACAGGTTGTAAAACTACATTACAACAACAACACTGCTTTATAGATCCATATTAAAGAAGTTTATATATAATGATATTGGGCCTTAACAATAATTAGCTGGCAGGAGGCACTCTTCACAGGTTAAGCCAACAGGGAGAGAGAAGGCAGTGGTTTAGGCATGGGCAATATGGCGTCATACCAATTAGTTTACATGGCTATCAAATTTAGTAAAGTGGCTTTTTATCACCACAGTCCAGCTTAAGATTATGAAAAAAGGCCAAGTGGCATGTGCTATTGATAGGTAAACCTATTGCAACATTTAGAAGGGACAAATTTAATTCTATCAATCCATAAATAAGGACACAGCAGAACAACTGCACAATTGTGTGAATTAATTTTTCCATAGTATAAGTAGAACTATAATTGAATGATCCATTCAATATTGAGACAGGTTGACTAGCAAGAGTTAGTATCACCAGGTTCCAGTCCGGCCTTAGGGCCCTTTCTCTATAAAAAGCCCTTCCATGTGGACTTGGAAGTCAGAAAATTTTAATCCAATCACATTACTGTTGAATATTTTTCAAGTAATCAGTAAAGCCTATTGGTTACTTCAATGACTCATTCTAATCCACCTCCTGCAAAAAGCTGCAGGTGTCTTATCTTTTAGCTCAGATAATCCTTCTCTCAATTGCCTCCAGTGACCCCCGAGCAAAAGACTGCCAGCCACTGCCAAACAACACTACCAATTGGTTGCCCATCTGTCTTCATGCAGATACACTTCTAATCAACAAAACCATAAATGTCTACTATCACAGCAATGATAAACATATAATCTCTTCAAGATCCAAAAAATATTGACACTACCAAATAATATATTTTTTTAAAGAAAACGATAAGTTATCAAAAAGTAGAATGGAATTATCTAGGGCCAAAGTAGCCTTGATTAAACTGCAGTAGGCCTGATGGTTGCTCATTTATATTACGTTAGGTTAATAGGACGATTTACCCATGAAAAATAAAATATTATTTATTTTAAACCATCCTGTTTTTGGTACCACTTATACAACGGGACGACGTGTTGTGTGCTACTTAAGTGGCGAGATTGAGTTTTCTTTGGTAGCTTCAAGAGTACTTTTTCGTTCTGTACGTCAATGTAAGTATTGGTATTTCCCTCCCTGATGATCATCTGAAATGGGTTTCTGCTTGTAAATGGTGTCTGATTCACTGGATGGTCTCAAAATAACATCCTTGAGTGCGCCTGTAATCCAACTCCATGTGCTTTCCTCTTCAATAGGCGTATCCTGCAGTTTCGACTTCTGTATCTCAGTCAGCTCCTTTATTTTTTTATTCAAGTCTATGGCTTGTTGGTCTAAATCCCTCTTCTCCTCCTTCAGCTTAGCGATTAACTTGGGTTTGGCTCCGTCCTGAAGTTTTTCATAGGCATCAGAGAAGAGGTCAACTTCCCTGTTTTCTAAGCGCTCGAGTTTATCCAGCAGTTCTTTCAAGTCTTTATTAATGTTCTCCTCTGTCTTCTGGATGGCATAGCCCTGGACCAGCGTTAACACGAACAATACGAAAGTTGATTTCATTGCTCGTATCCCCTTCTCGCCATCACTTAAATATCAACAATGTCTAACTTTAGACCTCTCCAAAAATAGCTCTCTAATTTTACTTCTCCATTCTATTTTGGACACGATTACGTCATACTTAGCTCGGTTTACTCAGACTCGCGTTTAAATAGGCAAGTATTTTTTATCATCCCAAGCAACACTTGAACCAATCATATTTCTAGCTAGATTATAGAATAGCCAATTCCCTATCACCTCATTCCCATGCGGATTAGGGCAGCTAATCTTCCATTGACCTTGAGATAAACCAATAGCATCAGCTTATAAAACCACCCTTCCATTGGCTGGAAGAAGTTCAGTCAGAAAGACGGCGAAATCCACATTGGCTTCAAAATAATATTTTTAAATAAACTTCTCCAATTTACACCAAAAAGTTAACCCTTGCTCAGCTCAGCTCCACGGTGTTTTAACGAAGCTTTAGAGTTGTAATAAGTCCATTTTGGAAATGAGCATAGCTCCAAATCAAATCATTTTCCAATTAGGCTGTCTCGGCTTATCCAGCGCGCTAGCCACTCCTAGCTTATTTTATAAGGTTGTTGGCCAATCAAAACTACTACGTAAGCCACACAGGTGCCACTTGGCAATGGCAGCTGAAGTAGACAGCCAATAGCCTTGGCTAGTTTTCCTGCCAAAAGAAAGCAATCAATATTATCTAGAGTCACATTTTATTCAATGGGTTGACTTGGTTTGCCAAACCCTTCTCCCATAATTTAGATTCTGTCCAACCAAGACCCAAATATATATCACTAATCTAATTAAAGTTTTAATCAAATTACACTGAAGTTTTAAGAGTTTGTAGTATTCACTAAATCAATCAATTCTATTCCAATTACAGAAACCAAAAATCTTTACTTGCAGTGGTTTGGGAAGCTACCAAGAAAATAAAATCAATCCACAGAAAACTTGTTTATGTCCCAGAAATGCAGTTTATAAACATAATCCAACCCTCTAATTAGATAATTTTTTTTATTATATCAACCCAATTATAAGAGCTGAGCCAATACCCAAATCAAAGACTAAAAAAATGATATGCATCTACTTTGGGATTCAGACTAAACTAATAATTATAATTTCAAATCCCCTCCCACATATTTCAGAAAATTAATCGGATTGGACTTAATGCAATTTTAATACACATGAATATATTATTGTAATTTATTTTTCAAGTGATAGTGTGTTATAAGCTGAGGAGAAATTAAGAGTTTTTAAGAGTCACTATATAGGATGGGATATTAATAAAACTATATATACATGATTGTCATATATTTGCAGCTTGGGGTATTGAATTTCTACAACAATTAGTCAAATGCTCTTCAATCTTAACACTATACCTGTTATTAGTATTGTTGCAGTCTAATTCAGGACAGAAAAATAATATAGTATGACAAAACTGACTCTTTATTTAACATGTTAGAAGACTATATAGTGGGAGCAGGGGAATTATTGGCAAAGGAAAGAGGCAAAAAAAAACTTGTCATGTGGAGCCAGTATAAAGTGGCATAGGAAAACGCCTTGGTGTGAAAACAATCTGTTTAATACAGCTTTCCAAATGGAGGGAAGTGGATCTAAAATGCTACATATCTTAATGCCGTGGAATTGAAGGTCAGGCTCTATGCGCAATTAACCCTCAATTCAAATATTACTTTTTAAGTGCAATTAAACAAATTTATAGGCATAAAACAGCAAACACAGAAAAACTAACGGCAATTGGCAATTTTTTTTATCACCCTTGACATAAACAGACTATTTTTTGGCTAATCTATTTGGAATGTGATAGTGATGGTTTGACTTTGGTAAATAAGAATAAGAACAATACATACCTCCTTGTTCAACAAAGCTATCTCCTTGTAAACACCTCCAAGAGGCTAGAAAATTACATTAGAAATGAAAACTAATGAGATGAATACATCAAATCTGCCTAGAATGAAACAGTAATAGTCTTTTTCCAGATTATAAATATTAAGCTAGAATTGGTTAGCTATAAGAGAGGCAAATATTAAAACCAACTATACATATCAATCAGTTCAAAAAAGATCATAAAAGAGACATTTAATAAGTTAATGGATACAAAAATAGATTAGTGATTTTTTGGGCAGAGAATAGCCCACTTATTAAAATTTACAAGAAACACAGGTTGTACACTGTTTTAAAAAATTAGGACAGTGTCACACCATCTTTGATTATCCTCTCTTGGGAAATAATTCCTCCAAGAAATGACTCAATTGCCAAGATAAAGATGGAGCCCAATTTACACCCAGATATAATACAAGGATCAGAAATTTAATTCCAATGAGGAACAAGGTTGATTCAACCCTCAATACTGACATGATTCATATGACACTGTTTAGCTTAATATCAAATTAATTAATGGTTATCCTCTTTATCCAATAAAATCTTGAAACTGAGATTACTCCCCCACCCTCTAACTTATCGCACAACACACAGGAGCACTCAAAAAGACCCATAATTTAACTAATGGTAAGAGGATCCTTTGGGCAATGTCAAATTACAGACATTATTGTCATGGCCACTCCAGAGTTAAGCTGGACTTCCACAGGGGAGGCAGGCCAGGCCTGGAAGGCCAAGTACACAATAGGTGTAATTCTGACCAGATAGTTAACTGCAGTAGCTAGGGAACGCCAACTCCCAGTATGGGGCACAACCTGTTTGGTCAGCCCCAATACTATGATATAGACAAACTCCAACTTACTGAAGTTCTGGATAGGAGGCACAGTTGGCAGGGGGAAGTTGAGGAATCTCCAGCATAGAGGGTGAAATGATCACTCTTGTTGGCCAGGAGGAAGCATATATGTGAGTTTGTAAAGTGTAGTGGAGTTACAAATAAATGCAAACAGAAAAGTTATATTGATGCAAAAATAGATATTTCCTGCAAGAAAATAATGAATACTGAGCATAAAGATGTTTTATTTTTAAGATTTCAACAGTGAGAAGGGCTTCTCCTCCTCACTACTTATACTTACTGGTAATTTTTTGGCCTTTAGTGCCACCAGAGATCTGATGGCATCATTCTCAGTTAAAATTATAATTTTGACCAGAAATTATGTACTTGGGCCTGAAAGTGGATGCTCATTGGTTGGTATAACATGAACTGTTCTTTAACTGCAGCATGACAAGGTGCCAAAGTTATTTATAGAATCTGCAAGCAATCAAGCCCCAATTGTACACTTGGAACAATTGCGCTCCCAATGTACCATTTCCTGATAATTAAGAAGCCCAACTTTGATAATAGAATTGAAGCCAGGGATTCAAGGCTTGTGTGTCTCTCAAATCCTGGGCCATTTGTTAATTGAAAGGATTTTTTTCTCAATCTGGGAGACAATTGGTAAGGGTTCTCAAGCTGTGGGGGATTTTGCCTCTAGGAAGGCCAGCTGATTTTGAAGGGAATTCCGGGCCCTGACATCATCCTTTACCATAGTTGAGCTTGCAGAGCACAACTTTTTATTCCAAGACTTGTATTCCTTCAACAGGGTAGCAGCATTCTCCAGGTTGGATTATGGTTCCTAATTATTCTCTTCATTGGGCTGACTTTTTCATTTGACCAGGAAATGAGGTTTTTGGTATCAGAGTTTGTGTCTCAGGATGGCTTTGACCTCATTTTCTGTGAAGCTTCCTACTTTGATGGGTGAAGGAGCCGTTCTCACTATCTGGTGCAGGAGGGAAAGTCCTTTCTTTTTTGATAACAGGGAGCAGTAGAATACATTGTGAATCTTCTATCCAGGAGGAAGTTCTAGTTTGTAGGCTACAGTATCAATGTGTTGTAAGACCTTGTAAGGACCTGTTTGTTGGGGTCTCAAGCTAGCGCAAGGGGCAGTGGTCTTGATGTTCTTTGTGCCGAGGTACACAAGGTCTCCTACTTTGATTGGGGGGCCAGGGCCTTGTTTCTTGTTGATAAAGTCATTGTATACTTGTACTGTTGTATCAAGTTCTGGGCACATTCTTCTTGTCATGTGTGGATGTTGCTGACCCAATCTTGTTCTTCTGGGTTGTCAGCTTCCTCTGTGAGAGGGGCAACCCATGTGGGGTTAAATATTTAGTTAGCTTTAAAGGGGAACATATTGGTGGAGCTGTGGTCTTGGTTGTTGTACAAAACTGAGCCATTGGTAGATGTGTTGCCTGGTTGTTCTGTTCCAAGTTAAAGTAGCATTGTAAGTACTGTTTGAGGACCTGGTTTACTCTCTTGTTCTGTCTGTTGCTCTGAGAGTGATATGCAGTAGGCAACAATCTTTTTATTCCCAAGTCCTTTAGGATTGTGCCCAAAATTTGGAAGTGAATTGTGAGCCTCCTCTTGAAAACATTTCTTGTGGGAGTCTGTGGTTCATGAATACTTGGTTCTGGAATAGAGTAGCAGTTTCCTTTGTGGTTACTTTGGTTGTGGTTGGAATTATGTGAGCCATCTTGGTGAAACAATCAATAATTACAAGGATGTCGTTGAATCATTTTGAATTGGGTAGCTCCACAATGTAGTACAAGGACACTGACTTCCAAGGGCCTTCTGCAATCTGAAGGGGCTGTAGTAATCCTTCTGGCTTTCCTTGCTTAGGCTTTGTACATCCACATGTCTTGTAACCACTGAGGTATCCCTCAATTTTGGGCTTCATCTTGGGCTGCATACAGGTTCTCTGGATCCCTTTGAGAGTCTTTGTACACCCAGGGTGTTATGACATGGGGAGTCATGGTATTCCTTCAGTATCTCTAAGCGCAGTGGACCTTCTGGTATGTAGGTGTGTCTGTGTAGCTGTGGGGTGTTTCCATGTAAGGAGTAATCATTTTGGTAGTATTGACTGTTGATATCTTTTTTAAGTCTTCCATGATGGAGATGCAGTGCTGGTCTAAGGTCTGAGCTAATTGGATTTATTTCCTTCTACTGGCTAGTCCCAGGAATAGAAGCATTGGTTCAATCATGTTTAGGGGACAGCAAGAATTTAGTGTTGAATTCTTTAATCTCTTTGGCTCTAGGAAAAATATCTGCTCTTTGGCTTAGAGCATCAAGTACAATGTTGATCTTGCCAGGTTTGTAACTGATTGATAAGTTGTAATCTGCTAGGAATAGGGCCCATCTAGCTTGACGCTGATTCAGTTGTTGCGGTTTAAGAAGTATGCCAGGTTCTTGTGATTGGTCATGATTCTCACTGGGTGATTGGCGTCACACAAGTATCTTCTCCAATGTTTCAAGGACTGGATGATAGCAAGCATCTTTTTATTTTAAATGGGGTATTTCAACTCAAGAAGAGTGAACTTCCTTGAGTAGTAAGCTACAGGATGCAGCTTACTATCATGCCCCTCCTGAAGCAACACCCCCCCAATGCAAAGTCAGAGGCGTCTGTTTCCATAATGAAGGGCTTATTGTAAACTAGCATTGTCAAGCCAGGGGCAGAAACAAAGGTGTTCTTTAGCAACACAAAGGTGGATTTAGCAGCGTCATCCCACACAAAGGGGTGTTTCTCAGAGGTAAGGTAGGTCAAGGGCAAGCAGATTGAAGAAAAAAATTTGGACAAATTCTCAGCAGAAGATTGACAAGCCCAAGAAACTTCTGACCTTATTGTGGTTCTTAGGCTTAGGTCATGATGTCACAGCCTCTATTTTGTCAGGTGTAATTTAAAAACCTCCTTTCAGTACATTGTAGCCCAAGAACTATACTTCCTCTTGAAAGAACTCACATTTCTGGAGTTTAAAAAAGAGTCTGTGTTCATTGAAGTGTTGTAGGACAGCTTGAAGGTGTTCAACATGTCCTTCAGGGGTGCAACTGTAGATGAGGATGTCATCTAAGTAGGCTACACAACACTGATCCTTGAGTCCTCCCAAGACCACGCCAACATAGTTTGAAAAGTTCTGGGTGTGTTGCACAACCCAAAAGGCATAAACAAGTATTCTTAGAGACCTTGTCAAGTCTTGAAAGCAGTCTTCCATTTTTCACCAGGACTGATCCAGATCTGGTTAAAGGCATCTCTTAAATCAACCTTTGAGAACATGTTGGCTCCTGAAAGTTGATCTGAGAGGTCTTCAGCATTGGTTACAGGGTATCTGTTCTTCACAGTGATGCTGTTTAGGTCCTGGTAATTGACACAAGGACGTAGGCCACCACTCTTCTTTTTAACAAACAGTAGAGGGGATGAACAAGAAGATTTGGAGACATGTATATATCCCTTCTTCAATATCTTGTCCAAGCACTCTCTTAAGAAGGCTTGTTACTTCATGTTACAACTGTAGACAGGTCTGTGCTTAGATTGGGTTTTGGAGAGGAGGTTGATGGCATGGTTGATCTGGCTTTGTTTTGGCAAGACGGTGGCTTCTTCCTCTGAGAAGACAGACTCCCAAGGCTTAAAACATTTTGGGATCTCAGCTTTGCAGGATTCCATGGTGATGTTGTTTAGCTCAGGGGTCTGCTGATGGTTCAAACAGAGAACCTCTAGGGTCTGGCTCTCATGAGTGACAGTCACCTGATAGTTCTTATAGTCCAAGTTCAATTAGTGGTCAACCCACCATTCAAAACCTATCACTACAGGTTTGGGAAACTTCTCCATGATGTGGAATCTGATGGGCAGGAACTTCCCTTTTAACTTCAGGGAGGCAGACTCTTTGCATTCCTGGGACAGGTCTGTTGTCTTGTTACCCAAGGTTACTAGTTGGGAGTTTCCATGGATGGTACACCCAGTTTCTCAGCTAAGCTATGTTTCATGTAGTAGAGGGTTGCCCCACTGTCTAGGAGGGCTACAGTGTTCACCTCATGATCATGGTAACAATAAGTAGTGTCAATGATAGGATAAGACTGGGAAGCGTTGTTTATTGCTGAAATGATGGCTCCTTGGGGTCCATTGAAGCAGCTAGTGCAGTCCTTGGATAAGTGGCCACTCTGGTGGCAATAGAAGCATATCCCACTTCTGATGTAATGTTGGTACTCCTCTGGGGTCATATTCAGACAGGGCCTACTAGCACAGGGGGTTGGTTATTCTGGGGCTGAATAGTGTGGTATCCTTGTGGTTGGCTGAAGTCTATGCCTCTTCCAATATCCAGGAGCTCATCTTTGGGGAGTTCACATTGGTGGTGTCTCATTAGGCTGGCGTGGTGTGAGTTCAGACTGTTTCTGAAGTGCAATCCTGATATGTTATCAGGAATCTTGGCAACCTCTGCCAGACATAGTAATCTTTGTATGTAGGTCTCCAGATTGTCCCTTCCTTGGATCAGGCAGATGAGCCCCATATAGGATTGAAACTTGACCCCAGCAGGGATAGTTGCAGAATTCATTCTCTCCAGGGATTGGTTGTAGGAGATTATGAGGTCTGGGTCTTCCTCTAGGCTGGTCAAGAAAATTTATCTGGCATAATCCTTCAGTTGGTCAGCCACCATCATAACCTTCTGAGTTTTGTCTCTGAAGCTCTTAGGGTGGGCACAATACAGGGCATTTATCATGACCATTCCTTTTCTGAAACCAGCCTAGTCCAATTTTAGCAGGTCAAGAAAATTTGTAGAGGCAGCAGCATTTTGGTTTGAGGTGGAGATTGTCACAGTCTGGACCTGGGATGGCTTGACAGCAACTCCTTCTTGGCTTTTGTTTATTTCTTGTTTCTTGTTTCTTAGTTATGTACTGTATTAGGTAGTAAGATGAGGTCAAAAATAAAAGCATACAAGATGACCGTATAATCAAAGAAGAATAGGGGCCCAGGGTTACTAATTTTGTTATGATTGACATACTTTAATGGCCCATACCAGAGTTTGGCTGGAATCCTACAGAGGAGGCAGGCCAGTCCTGGAAGGCCAAGTACACAATAGGTGCAATTCTGATCAGATAGTTGACTTTAGTAGCTAGAGAACACCTACTCCCAGTATGGAGCACAACCTGGTTGGCCGGCCCTAATACTGTGATATAGACAAACCCCAACTTACTGAAGTTCTGGATAGGAGGCACAGTTGGAAGGGGGAAGTTGAGGAATCTCCAGCATGGAGGGTGAAATGATCACTCTTGGTGGCCAGGAGGAAGCATATATGTGAGGTTGTTAAGTGTAATGAAATCACAAATAAATTCAATCAGAATAGTTATATTGGTACAAAAATAGATAGTTCTTGCAAGAAAATAATGAATACTGAGCATAAAGATGTTTTATTTTTAAGATATCAACAGTGAGGAGGGCTTTTCCTCCTCACTACTTATACTTACTGGTAATTTTTTGGCCTTTAGTGCCACCAGAGATCTGATGGCCTCATTCTCAGTTAAAATTACAATTTTGACCAGAATTTATGTACTTGGGCCTGAAAGTGGATGCTCATTGGTTGGTATAACATGAACCATTCTTGAACTGCAGCATGCCAAGGTGCCAAAGTTATTTATAGAACCTGCAAGCAATCAAGCCCCAATTGCACAATGGAACAATTGCGCTCCCAATGTACCATTTCCTGATAATTAAGAAGCCCAACTTTGATAATAGAATTGAAGCCAGGGATTCAAGGCTTGTGTGTCTCTCAAATCCTGGGCCATTTGTTAATTAAAAGGATTTTTTCTCAATCTGGGAGACAATTGGTAAGGGCTCTCAAGCTGTGGGGTGTTTTGCCTCTAGGAAGGCCAGCTGATTGTCCAGCGCATTCTGGGCCCTCACAATTATCTTTAAATTAAGGGTAATGCCAATTTGATGTGCTGATCTCTTGCCTAAATATTCCCAGCCCAAATACTTATGCCAAACCCACCAAAGTGCTTCCCCCTGATGGGTATGTGGCTTCTAAATATATTATATAACCATTTTATTCTCTAAATAAACATTATTTTATTCCTATTATTTTCCTTTACACTGGACTGCTGTCTTCATCAATATAAATATTTAAATATATTGGTTTAGCAACATCAGGGGAAAGGTCTCTGTTTAGAGACAGGGGAAGACCTCAGAGCTTCACAACTCCTTCTTTGAAGAAGAAAACTTTTAATTAGTTAAAAACACCATCATTAATGATGTATTATGTGAGTATCTCTTGTACTTCCTTGTAGGTTCTCCAGACTTAGAAAGTGTCATTTCTTGAGTTCTTTTATTTGGAGGAATTTTCCCCTAGATAAAATAGGTGTGGATAACCTACCTTCACTACCACTATTAAGTATATAAATATGGGAGTATATTTATATGAAATAATGGGGTGAAATTTAAGAAGAAATGATATCTTTATTAGATATAGAGGATGAGAATTAAATATTTGATATTAAGCCAACCAGTTTCATGTAGATCATGTTAGCCATGAGGCTTGTGTTAACCTTGTTCTTCATGGGAATTAAATGTCTGATCCTTGTATTATATCTGGGTGTAAATTGGGTTCCATCTTTATCTTGGCAATTGAGTCATTTCTTGGAGGAATTTTTTTCCATGAGAGGATAATCAAAGATGGTGTGACACTGTCCTAATTTTTTAAAACAGTGTACAACCTGTGTTTCTTGTAAATTTTAATAAGTGGGCTATTCTCTGCCCAAAAAATCACTAATCTATTTTTGTATCCATTAACTTATTAAATGTCTCTTTTATGATCTTTTTTGAACTGATTGATATGTATAGTTGGTTTTAATATTTGCCTCTCTTATAGCTAACCAATTCTAGCTTAATATTTATAATCTGGAAAAAGACTATTACTGTTTCATTCTAGGCAGATTTGATGTATTCATCTCATTAGTTTTCATTTCTAATGTAATTTTCTAGCCTCTTGGAGGTGTTTACAAGGAGATAGCTTTGTTGAACAAGGAGGTATGTATTGTTCTTATTCTTATTTACCAAAGTCAAACCATCACTATCACATTCCAAATAGATTAGCCAAAAAATAGTCTGTTTATGTCAAGGGTGATAAAAAAAATTGCCAATTGCCGTTAGTTTTTCTGTGTTTGCTGTTTTATGCCTATAAATTTGTTTAATTGCACTTAAAAAGTAATATTTGAATTGAGGGTTAATTGCGCATAGAGCCTGACCTTCAATTCCACGGCATTAAGATATGTAGCATTTTAGATCCACTTCCCTCCATTTGGAAAGCTGTATTAAACAGATTGTTTTCACACCAAGGCGTTTTCCTATGCCACTTTATACTGGCTCCACATGACAAGTTTTTTTTTGCCTCTTTCCTTTGCCAATAATTCCCCTGCTCCCACTATATAGTCTTCTAACATGTTAAATAAAGAGTCAGTTTTGTCATACTATATTATTTTTCTGTCCTGAATTAGACTGCAACAATACTAATAACAGGTATAGTGTTAAGATTGAAGAGCATTTGACTAATTGTTGTAGAAATTCAATACCCCAAGCTGCAAATATATGACAATCATGTATATATAGTTTTATTAATATCCCATCCTATATAGTGACTCTTAAAAACTCTTAATTTCTCCTCAGCTTATAACACACTATCACTTGAAAAATAAATTACAATAATATATTCATGTGTATTAAAATTGCATTAAGTCCAATCCGATTAATTTTCTGAAATATGTGGGAGGGGATTTGAAATTATAATTATTAGTTTAGTCTGAATCCCAAAGTAGATGCATATCATTTTTTTAGTCTTTGATTTGGGTATTGGCTCAGCTCTTATAATTGGGTTGATATAATAAAAAAATTATCTAATTAGAGGGTTGGATTATGTTTATAAACTGCATTTCTGGGACATAAACAAGTTTTCTGTGGATTGATATTTTTTTCTTGGCAGCTTCCCAAAATACTGCAACTAAAGATAAAGGTTTCTGTAATTGGCATAGAATTGATTGATTTATTAATAATAAAAAACCTCTTAAAAATTCAGTGTAATTTGAATAAACCTTTAAAGAGATAAGTGAGATATATTTGTGTCTTGGTTGGACAGCATCTAAAGTATGGGAGAAGGGCTTGTCAAACCAAGTTAACCCATTGAATAAAATGTGACTCTAGATATTATTGATTGCTTTCTTTTGGCAGGAAAACTACCCAAGGCTATTGGCTGTCTACTTCAGCTGCCATAGCCAAGTGGCACCTGTGTGGCTTAAGAAGCGGTCTTGATTGACCAAAAACCTTTTAAAATGGTACAACACACTATCTCAAAAACGCCATTTCAAAAAAAGCCATCTCAAAATTACAACATCTCAAAATTATAGTAAAAACACCTTTTCCATTTATAGCATCACAACTATGAAAAACAGAGTTTAAAATTTTAGTTTTTTTAAACTCAAAAAAACCTGAAAATAAATTTTAAATTTATTTTTAGGCTTAAAAAGGCCTCATTATTCTAAATATGCATTTAAAAAAAGGGGGTCAATTGAATGCATCAGGGCTGAGTAAAAGACAAAAGTCAAAATAGACACAAACAAACATTTTCATATATTATAATATTACCTATACTTTAAAAATGCAAAAATTATTATCAAACACTAAATAAAAGTCATAGAATGATAAAATTAAAGGAAATAAGAGAGAAGATAAAGAAGAGTTTTTTGAGGAAGGCTCATAAATTGGTTGACAGTGCTACTGAGATGGCCTAAAGATGCTCAAGCTTTCTATCCTTGGTATAGTAGGCAAGGTCCACCTTGCTAATCTCTGTGAACTTTTTCATTGCCTTATTTTTCTTGAGGGATCACCCTTAGTCTTCATACTAGTCTTGATGATCTGGGCAGAGATGACCTGCTGGATTTTAAGGTGGATAAGAATCTTGTTAAATTTGGGCTTCTTGACCCTGACCCTAGTTGCAAACTGGCTATGCCACCCTTAAAGGGAAGAGGTGGTCTTGATGAAGCCATCTTTGACCTGCTTGAAGCAGTTTCAGGTGATTGATTCACAGCCTTTTCTGATGTGGTGTGCTCCTTAGAGTATACCAACCCATTGAGTTTTAAAATAGTCTGTCAGGAAACCAGGCATAGATAGAGGCATTGGGCAGCTTGGGATGGGGTTGGGCCAAGCCAGTGGGTAAAGCCCACCATAGAAAGGGTGCTAATTTGATAATGTAAGACATAGATTGCCCGAGTAAGGACCAGGGTCCAAAGGTAGGGATCATGGAATCCACCATTCCTGTCAAGGTGATATAAAGTACTCCAAACAGTTGAGTGGATGTGTTCTCTGCAGCGGTGGGGGTCTCATTTGGGTGGTTGGGTCGTGGGGTTAAGGGCAGAGTCATGGGAACAAAGTAGGCAGGCAGATAATTGTACTTGTCTTTGAACAATCTTGGCAGCCTTTTGTACCACTTTCCTTCATGTCCTATTTATTTAGTTTCTCTAGTCCTGGCCAAGGGGTCAGCAATGAGGATGGTCTCCAAGCCAGACTCCGCATAGGCTGGGTTGGGCGGGTATTTGGTAAAATGCACAGGTCCAAAGGGGGCTCCTGGGGGATAGTATAGTGCCTGGGCAGGATCAGCAGGTTAGTCTCCAGAGGGGGTGGGTTCCTGATGGTCTACTTGAATGTAGTTAAGATGGAAGATCACTAAGACTAGGTAAGGTAAGATTTGTTTGAACCAAAGGTTAATAAAACTTTATTATTGAAAATGGCAATGTGGTCATCACCATACTACCAGGGTTTTTATACCATGGGACTTTGCTTCTTCAATTTTTGCAGGGTTCAGGTTTGCAGAAAAGGCAATGGCGGGGCATGTATCTTGGCTTGGAGTCTTGAGGGAAGAAGATCCAGGTTGTGCCTGCTCTGGCAAATAGAAGTGGCAATGCTTTGTTCTGATGTCACTGTTCACTATGTCACCTGAGTAGTTCAATTGTACTACCCCTTCTGGACGGAAGGCTGACAGTTGCTGGTGGTCATTGGCAGAGTTAAAAATAGGTTTTGTTTTAACCTCCTTAAGGCAAGCTGCAACCTCTGCATAGGTTTGGATCTTTGGTGGCTCAAGGTTGACATCAATCTGGTGATCATTTGGGGAATTGTCTTTGGGAGACTAGTGGGTCTTGGAGTAACTTGTCAACTTGGGTTTGCAATTTAGCAAGTGGGCAGGTTCCTGTCCACTTTGTGTGCCTCAAGTAGCCTTTGGAGAGTCAGGGTTTGATTCCAGGGTTTCCAGTGTTGATTTTGAAACTTCAGCATTGGCTCTTGGCAGGTTGGCAGTAGGTCCTTCCCCAACCTCTGTTATTCAGGTTACATCTCCTTTGTAGGTATGGGTCTTTGTTGGCACCAGTTTGGCAGCAGACTGGCAACTATTCAGGGAATCCTCTGTAGTAGGCCGGCGTGTTGCAGAGCAATTTAAAATTTTGAGTTTGTGACTTAACAGATCAGCGGGTCCTGGACTGTCCTGGAGAGTTCAATCTGCTTTCAGGGAACTGGGGTTCAACTCTTGGGTTTTCAATACAAGTATTAAAATGTCATTCATGACATCATCCCCTTCCTTCCCAGAGGTCCCTTTCTTCCTGGCCTTCTTCTCAAGGTATTGTAAGATTGCTAGTTGGGTGTTGGGTAGGTTGCTTAATGGTTCCTAGGTGCTTTCCTTGGGTGGGTATCCCTTCCACTTGATGTAGTAATGGAGGGTTTTATAGTGGGTACGTTCCCCATGAACATATTCAACTTCATATTCCTTGGAGCGTCCTACTTGGATGGGAGGGGGGTCAGTCTTGAGTTTCTGGTGGGGGAGTGAGTTTGCTTTTTTCTTGAATAGAAGCGCGCAATGGAAGACGTTATGTATTTTCCATAAGGGGGGTAATTCTAGTTCAAATGCTACTTCACCTACTAGCTTGGTGATCTTGTAGGGGCCACTTCTTCTGTGGGCTAACTTCTAACTGGGAACAGTCAGAGGTACATTTTGAGAGTCCAAATAGACTTTGTCTCCTACCTTCAACAGTTTCCCAGGTTTCCTCTTTTTGTCCACAAATGCCTTATGAGTCTGGACAGCACGGTTCAGATTCTTAATACAGGTTTTTTGGGTGCCATGTATCTGTTCAATCCAGGTTTGTCCTGACAGGCTTATTTTTTTACTACCAATACTGGGGTCCCAGGATGGGTCAAAGCCATAATTGGCTCTGAAGGGGGACATTCCGGTAGATGTGTGGTCTTTTTTATTGTAAGCATACTGTGCCTTGGGTAGCATCTCTTCCCAGTTATCTTGGTTGGCATTGGCGTAGCATTGTAGGTATTGTTCAAGTATTTGGTTCACTTGTTCAGTCTGGCTGTTGGTCTGTGGGTGGTAGGAGGTTGATACACAGTGCTTTACCCCCAAGTCCTTCATAACCTGAGTCCAGTATTTGGAGGTGAATTGGGGCCCTCTATCAGTGATGATTTCTGCCGGAGTACTGTGTTGAGTTAGGATGCAGTTGTAGAAGTGTCTAGCTGTCTCTGCGGCAGTGCAGTGGGTGGTGGTAGGGATAAAATAGGACATCTTAGTAAACCTATCTACCATGACCAGGATGGTATTGAACAAATTAGAGAGGGGCAGTTCTACAATATAATCTATTGAAACAGACTGCCAGAGTCCCGCTGGTATGTCTAGTGGTCTTAGCAGGCCCTCAGGTTTAGATCTACAGGTTTTGGTTCTTCCACATGTCTCACAGCCTTTGATGTAGGCGGCCATATCTTTATCCATTTGGGGCCAAGTGTAATTCTTCTTGATTCCTCGGAGTGTGTTGAGTCTGTCAGGGTGGCTGGCCATCTCTTAGTCATGATAATCAATGGGTACTTTGGTCCTTGTTTCACCTTCTGGCACATAGATCCGGTTGTGTAATAGCAGGGTGGATCCTTTCAGCAAAAATCCTTTCTTGTGGTGGCTGCTCTCTGGGTCTAAGGTCAAGTTGTCAACAAGTTCTGCTGAGTATTTGTCTCGTTTCTGTGCCTCAATTATGTCAGGTTTGTGGGCCATGATCTTCATGTACATTAATTGGATGCCTAGGCTGGCAGGGTCAAGGATTACATGTGTGTTGTGGTCCTTGGTTTCCACAGAGGAAGGGGTCAGATCAGCTCTTCTACTCAGGGCGTCAGGTACCATGTTCACCTTCCCAGGCTTGTATTCAATGGTCAAGGTGTAGTCAGCCAGTTCTGAAGCCCATCTGGCCTGTTGCTGGTTTAGCTGTCTGGGTTTGAAGAAGTAAACCAAGTTCTTGTGGTTGGTTAAGACCTTTATTGGAAATTTGGCACCACATAGGTAACAGCGCCAATGTTTCAAGGTCTTAATTATTGAAAGAATCTCTTTTTTGTAGATTGGGTAGTTTTCTTTGGCAGGAAGCATATTCTTGGAGTAATATTCTACAGGATGTAGCTTACTATCCCCTCCTTCCTGAAGAAGGACCCTGCCCACCGCAAAGTTGAATGTCTTGGTTTCCAGTATGAATGACTTGGATGGGTTGGGCATGGCCAGGACGGGGGCAGAGGTGAAGGCAAGTTTCAGGGTCTCAAAGGTGGTGGTGCATTCCAGAGTCCAGGCAAAGGTGACCTTGTCAGAGCACAGGCGGGTCAGGGGCAGGGTAATATGTGATATTTTTTGGATGAAATACCTGCAATAATTTTCCAGGCCCAAAAAACTTCTCACATCCTTCCTGCATTTAGGCACTGGTCAAGATGTTATTGCTTCTACTTTTTCCTGTGCCATGACAAACCTGCTGATCTTCACTATGTATCCCAGGAATTCAACTTCAGACTGGAAGAATTCACATTTCTTGAGCTTAGCATATAAGTTTGCTTGGGAGAGTTTTCCTAGTATAAGGTCCAGGTGGCGCAGGTGTTCCTCATGGGTCTTGCTGTAGATGAGAATGTTGTCCAAATATGCAACACAAAAACGGTCAAGGTATTCCCCAAGGACGGTGTTGATCATCCTTTGGAAAGTGCTGGGGGCGTTGCAGAGACCAAATGGCATTTCTAGGTACTTGTGTAACCCATATCTGGTTTTGAAAGCTGTATTGTATTTGTCTCTGTCTTTGATTTGGATCTGGTTGAAGGCATCACAAAGGTCATTTTTTGAGTACACCTGGGCTCCAGTCAGTACATCACAAAGGTCATCAGCGTTAGGGATGGGGTAGTGGTTCTTCACCGTAATGTTGTTCAGTTTCTGGTAGTTTATGCATAGACACATTCCGCCATCCTTTTTTCCTACAAACAGCATGGGCAACAATCAGGGGGCCTGTGACACTTGGATGAAACCATTTTTTGTCATATCCTCTAGGTATGCTTTCAAGGCCACTTGCTCATGGTGGTTACAACTATAAATGGGGCTGTGGTGCAGTTGGGTGCCCGGTAGTAGGTCTATAGCTTGGTCATAGATTGAGTGGCTGGGTAATTTTGTGGCTCCTTCTTTGCTAAACACATGGTCCTACTTCTGCAGGGGGATAGTTAGTGTCCCAATGCTGTGTTCCATTGTTATGGTTAAGAGTCTGTTGGTTGGGGCTCTGCCATGACTCATACAGAACGGAACGGTGTCACAAGATTTGGGTTGTTCCAAGGTGGCAGTCTGTTCACAATAGTTAAGGATAAGGCTGTATCTGTTAGATCATGAGTTGCCCAATATTAGGGGATATGGCAATAATGGCAAGAGGATCAAGGGGGTTGGGTATGTGTTCTGTCCAATTTTCAAGGGGAGTTCTTGTTCACATTCATAACCAGTGTACAGGGAGCTGTTTCCCATGTTTACTTGTAGGCTGCGCTCTGAAGCCATTAATCCTAGTTCCTTTGCCAGGCCAGCGTCAATGAAGCTTTCATCAGCTCCTGTATCAATAAAGGCTTCAATCTGGCCAATTCCCAAGAAGGTCTATGGTCACTTAAATAAATTTGTAAGATTGCACAGAGGTGTTTATTTGTGCCAAGGATACAGGAGGTGTATTCTTCTTAGGGCATGCTCTGGTTAGATGACTGGCCTTGTGACAGTAAAAACATAACCCATCTTGATAGTGGCATTGTAACTCTTTGGGGGACATTCCTGGTTGGTTGGGCGTTGTGGCTCTGCCAGCTCAGGCCAGGTACAAGTTCTGTCCCTCTTAGTTTAGACTCAGGCCTTTGCATAAGGGAAGTAGTTCCTCCAGGCTCAATGTGGGAAGGTGTACTTCAACAAGTCTTTTATGGCTGAATTGACGGCAACAGAACCAATGTTAACACTTTGTTGACATGGCCACTGTTGACTCAAAACTCTAAATCTTCTATGTTTTTTGCTAGTTGTGCTAGCTTAATTCTTTTTTAAAAGCTTTCAGGGGTGAAAACCCAGAAAACACGACAAAATTGTGGCCATCTCAACACAATTTAATTTTAAGCTTAATAAAAAACTCAATTTAACCAGATTTTTCCTTTACTTTTACTAATAAAAATTAGTTTATTTTTTATTTGTTTTCACAACGTAAAAGTGTCAATGTTGACACTTTTTAAGCTGAACTTATTTTTAATAACAAAACTGAACCATCTACAGTAAAAAAATAAGTGTACATTTAAAAATATTTTTTTTATTGAATTATTATATTGAAAAAGACAGTGCACATATATTTGATTGTTGAAAGGTTCATTTTATAAATATATATGTGGCACTTATCATGGCTTTGATATATTAAGTGGATTGGTGGCTAACGGCAACAATAATTTAAGCGTGAGTTACTATGTAAGTTACTATAGAATTTATTATTAAAAATAATGTCAACACTTGTAAATGTCGTTTATTTGCTTGTGATCATCCCCTGGGGTGGATTTGAGCAAATTAGAGTGGCGCAATTAAGCTTAGATTAATATGCCACCTCATACAAAGAATGTTGTAAGTGACGTTGTTGACACTTTACCCTTTTCAATACTGAAAACAACTTTCTTCACAACTTCACATATACAAAATGATAAAATATCATATTACCACTACCCAAATATAATTTTTAAAAAAGAATAAAGAATCTTGATACTTTTTTTACTTATTTTTATATGTTTTTTTTTTAAATTTTTATATGTGAATAAAAACACACAGAAAACGGTTAATTTTTGCTAGCCCGCTTAAATTTAATTAAGCGTACTATGAAAAAACATTGTAAATTTTCAAAAAAAAATGTTGACAGTGACAATGTTGTCAAAAATAATGTCTACAATTTTTGTAATTGACAGTGAGAATTCAGCTTTTTTTACTAATTGTCACTCATAATGTCAACGCTTTTCAGTTCTCATATACAAAACTTTATGTTTTAAATAATAAAAACTTCTCATTTTTTAATATGTTGTATTTTTGACTTTGCTCTTTCATATTTTTTAATTTCTAAAATAAAATCTATATCTAAATATAATACTTTCACATAAATATCTTACCTTTTAATTTATTTATTTATTTAAAACTATAATAAAATAAAACCTATACAAGTATTTTTTAACTTTTACATGTCAATAAAAGCCATCTAAGATTTACTTTTTGTATATTATGCTTTTTAAGTTTTTTTGTTTGCTTTTTACATACATTGCTTTATTTTAAAATATTTTACTTATTATTTCAGGACAAGAACACTTCCAAACAGCCCAAAAGAACCAAGCGTCCCTCTAAGCCAACCAAATCTACCAAGAAAAAGCCTGCCTCATCAAAGAAGGCCACCCCCAAACCATCCCCAAAGCCCTCTCCTGAGAAGAGCCCTGCTCACTCCACTGGGGGAGAGGAAACTGATGGCTCACTTACAGAGACCAGTTTCTACAACTTGGCTTCTGACAAGGAGCCAACCAAGAAGAAGCGGCAAGGAAAAAAGACCCCTCTCAAAGATAAGTCTCCTGCACATGAGGAGCACCACAATAAGCCCCCTTCTGCTTCCCCATCCCCGCCAAACCCCCCCCTTCAAGCTCATCTGGGGATGATTCAAAACCCTGCCCAATTACTTCCCTGGCTTCTTCCATGCTCCTGCTGGCCTTTGGGACCCTCTGTTGGCCCACAACATCTGCAACATTGACGGCAAATTCAAGGTTTCCTCTTCCTTGCCCAAATACTTCCCAATCATGAGTGTATAGGGTGGGCCGGCCATGGTGGCTAATGGGTATATATTCAGCTGCAACAATGCCAACCAGGGCTTCAAGAGCCGGCATTACACCTGAAAGGACTGCTCCTGCCCAGTGCGGCTCAACACTAAGTGCTGGGACCTGGTCCAAACCATCAAGGGCAAGCATACCTGCATCATATTCAACACCACCATAGCCCGCCTTCTCAAGTGGTATCTGGTGCAGGTGATGCCCACCTCCAAAAAATTTTCTGCCACCCAGCTGGCCGTGCTTGCTTGCAAGTACCTGTCCCCTACCAACCTCAAGAGGATCCATACCCACACCCAGTTGTTCAAGTTTGTGAGTGATAGGTGTCAAGCCTCAGATCCCCTGGCCAAGAGTGCCACCAGTATCAAGGACCTTATCCTCACAGATGCCCTCAAGAAGACAAAGGATGGTGAGATGTTCCTGCTTCATGACAATGGGCAAGAAGTGGAGGATAAGATTGTAGCCTACACCACAACCTAAAGCCTGGAGCAGCTGAACACTGCTACCACCTGGCTGTGCAACAGCACATTTGCTACTTGCCCCTCTCTCTTCAAGCAGCTTTGGGTCCTGCATGGGCAGTTTAATGACCAGGTCATCCCCCTTGTGTTATTTCTCCTTCCTGGTGCCAAGACTGAAGTCTACACCAGAGCCTTCAAGATTTTCTGGGATGCTTTGAGCTCCCTTCCCACCAACCAGCTCCCCCCTCCCACCCACACCACAAGGGCAAATCCCTCCTCCGCTGAGAAGGATGAGGCAACCATAGCCGCTGAGCAGCTAGCTCATGCGCGCTCACTTGGGCCAAAGGTTATCATAATGGACTCTGAGCAGGCTCAGTTCAGAGCCTTCCAGGCCACCTTTAATGGAGAAGTCCAGGGCTGATTCTTCCATTTTAGGCAGGCCCTTGTCAAGAATCTCAAGAATGAGAAGGACTTTTTTGACAAGTATCTTAATAATGGTAAGGGGAAGTGCTGCTTTGCCCTGACTCAGCTTGCTGCCTTGGCTTTTGTGCGCCCAGAGCATACTAAGCTTGGCTTTGAGGCCCTCCTGGAGGATGCTTACATGAAGAAGCACTCCACCATCTTCAAAGGCTACCTGGATTACTCTGAGCGCCAATGGGTGGGAAAAAAGGTGACTGCCTGGAGAGGTAAGAGCAGGGTCACTGCCCCTTGGAACTGTCAAGGCGCCTGCTTCAAGGGGGAGATGAAGACCACCTCTAGCCTTGAGGTTTGGCATAAGCACCTAAAGGTGAAGTTTGGGACCAACCCCAAATATAACAAGTTCTTCTCCAAGCTACAAGAGGAGCAGGCCCGTACTGTCTCCAAGTTCTGCAACCTGGCCAACTAAGTGGCCCCCAAGAAGAGGAAGTCAAAGGAGCAAGACTACCAGGATGACGTGCAGAAGGTGGTCAAGAAAAAGTATAAGGTGGTGGAAATCAAAAAATACCTTGAAGATGTTGCCACTGCTCTTGCTGGTGGCTTTAATTAGCCAAATAAACTTTGCTTTGCTTTGCCTATATATTTTTTACTTTAAAATTTTGATTTTTTAATTTTTTTGGATATTACTAATCTTTTTAAGTATAAATGCTAAGTTTCAGATACAGTTTCAATGTGGTTTTGTAAGAAATATCTTATATTTTGTTAATTTATCTTTAAGCTATGAGATATTTTCAGTTATGCTTATATCAAGTATAATAAATTAAATATAGATTTTTTTATATTTTGTAATTATTATGATATATAAAAATATCTTTATTTTTGGTTCATTGGAATTTTAATTTTTATGGGAATAAAAAATAATTTTATAATAAAGAGTGTGTTTTACATAGTAAATTGAAAAATAGTTGTTTATATCTCCTTATTCTTATTACTTATGGTTTTTTTATTGCATTTTTGAACTCTCTGGGGGCATTTTAGTATACTAATGTATTTTAAAATAATTTTTTATATTAAAAATGATCAGGGTAAAGTGTTTTGTTAATTAAAAAAGTGTCAACATCCAGGAAACAACATTTAGTAAAACCAGGTCGTCACTTTACTATAGTGTTGACATTAAAAGTGTTGACATGGCCACTGTCAACATTTTTAGTGTCAAAATGAGCGCTGTTGCCAAATTGACTCCCTTTCTGAAGATAATGGCGGCTAATTTGTCTTCAAGTTGCGTCCAAGTCTTAAGTTTAAGGAACTCATTGATATAGGCTTGGATAAGGAGGTTTGCTTGTTAGATTTCTAACAGAGAGTTCAGTGTGTAGTATCTGGTGTCTTGGTAATTGCCAGTGCTCATGAGTTTGGCCTCAAATCTTGAGTAGTCAAGGCAAAATTCAACATCTTTGGCTGTGGCCTTTCTGAACCAATCTAGTGAGTCTCCTGATAGCATGGCGGCCACCCCAAGACCTTCTCAGTGTCACTGGGGTAGGCGTTGGCGTTGGTTTGGAAATGGAGGCAGAGGACTGGCATGACTTGGCAGGCTTCTTCTAAGGTGAGTTTGCCCATCTGGGGCATATCCACCTTGGTTGTGGTCTGGTTCACAATCAAGTTTTGTACTTGTGACGTGGCGGGGTTCTGGGGTTCTGCACCAAGTGCCGGGTATTTTAATTCTTTGGAAGGTTGGTTCTTCATCCATGAGAGTATCAGGGAGGTAATTTGCCTTATGGGTGTAATAAGTTATTATCAGAAAAAAAAGCATACAAGTTGCCCCAAGTGTTAACAACATCTTGGGGCCCAGATTACCATGTTTTTAAAGGATTGTCATAATTTCAGGAAACCAGGCATAGGTAGAGGCATTGGGCGGCTTGGGATGGGGTTGGGCCAAGCTGGCGGGTAAATCCCACCATAGAATGGGTGCTAACTTGATAATGTAAGACATAGATTGCCCGAGTAAGGACCAGAGTCCAGAGGTAGGGATCATGGAATCCACCATTCCTGTCAAGGTGATATAAAGTACTCCAAACAGTTGAGTGGACGTGGTCTCTGCAGCGGTGGGGGTCTCCATTGGGTGGTTGGGTTGTGGGGTTAAGGGCAGAGTCATGGGAACAAAGTAGGCAGGCAGATAATTGTACTTGTCTTTAAACAATCTTGGCGGCCTTTTGTACCACTTTACTTCACGTCCTATGTATTCAGTTTCTCTAGTCCTGGCCAAGGGGTCAGCAATAAGGATGATCTCCAAGTTGTACTCTGTGTAGGCCAGGTCAGGCGGGTATTTGGAAAAATGCACAGGTCCAACGGGGGCTCCTGAGGGACAGTAGAGTGCCTGGGCGGGATCAGCAGGTTGGTCTCCAGAGGGGGCAGGTGCCTGATGGTCAACTTGAACAGAGTTAAGATGGAAGATCACTAAGACTAGGTAAGGTAAGATTTCTTTTAACCAAAGGTTCATAAAACTTTATTATTAAAAATAACAATATGGTCATCACCATACCGCTGGGGTTTTTATACCATGGGACTTTGCTTCTTCAATTTTTGCAGGATTCAGTTTTTCAGACAAGGCACTGGCAGGGCATGGATCTTAGCTTGGAGTCTTGAGGGTGGCAGATCTAGGTTGTGCCTGCTCTGGCAAATAGAAGTGGCAATTCTTTGTTCTGCCATCACTGTTCACTATGTCACCTGAGTAGTTCAATTGTACTACCCCTTCTGGACGGAAGGCTGACAGTTGCTGGTGGCCATTGGCAGAGTTAAAAATAGGTTTTGCTTTAACCTCCTTAAGGCAAGCTGCAAGCTCTGCATAGGGCTGGATCTTTGGTGGCTCAAGGTTGGCATCAATCTGGTGATCATTTGGGGAATTTTCCTTGGGAGACTGGCGGGTCTCAGAGTAAATTGTCAACTCAGGTTTGCAATTTAGCAAGTGGGCGGATTCCCGTCCACTTTGTGTGACTTGAGTAGCCTTTGGAGAGTCAGGGTTTGATTCCTTGGTTTCCAGTGTTGATTTTGAAACTTCAGTATTGGCTCTTGGCAGGTTGGCAGTTGGTCCTTCCCCAACCTCTGTTATTCAGGTTACATCTCCTTTGTAGGTATGGGTCTTTGTTGGCATCAGTTTGGCAGCAGACTGGCAACTATTCAGGGAATCCTCTGTAGTAGGCTGGCGGGTTGCGGAGTAATTTAACAATTTGAGCCTATGACTTAACAGATTGGTGGGTCCTGGAGAGTTTGATCTGCTTTAAGGGAACTGGGGTTCAACTCTTGGTTTTTCAATACAAGTATTAAAATTTCATTCATGACATACTCAATATAGGGCACAAAGGCTGCCTGGTTGATAATGATATGGGGGTGACAGAGGAATGTGTTGTAGAAGGCATTAGTTTCCTCCTTCCTTAATAGGGAAAGGTCATCAAAGAAGTTGAAGACATCCTTGGCTTCTTTGGTCCCTTCTGCATTGATGAGCTGTTGCAGATCTGAGCATTTATGAAGGCAGTGGCAGAGTGCCTGCTGAAAGTGAAAGTAGCATCCCTGGGGGGAGCTCTTGAAGATTTTGATAGAAGCATTGGTCTGAGCCTTCTCAAAATTGAAAACCAGATATTCATGGTATGGTATGTTTTCCAGCTTCTTCTTGGGAGTAGAAGAGTCTTCATCCTAGGAGGGGGTATTCTTCTTTTGCCCTTTAGTCTCCTTAGGCTCCTCTTCTAATATGGGGAGGATCTCATCAAGCTTAGTCTTCAGATTAGTGAGAGCACAGACATATGTGTACTGCTTCTTGTTGGAGAGGAAGTAAAAAGAAAGGAGAAGAACTAGATTGCCCACCTGCCCATGAATATTCCAAAGCTGGATGAAGAGCTTTGGGCAGATGGAAAAGGAACTACTGCAAGTAAGGTCTTGCACTTGAGGAGGCTGCAAAAATCTTGAGAGGTTGCAAAACAGATAATGCGCTCCTGTGCATTTAGGCCATCATCATTAAGAAGGAATCACTCTTCATGTAAGGATAGCTTCTGCTCATCAGTTAAGATTAACTGGTTAATGGATGTTGCACTGACACCTTCAGTACTTAGAGCATACCTCTGACCAGTGAGGTATCTCTGGAGTTTAGAGGTGTCACCAAAAAAAGCAAGTTGGAAATCATTAAGGTTTAGCAGGGCATTGTTCACCATCTCAGTTGAGGTTTTGTCCCTGGTAGTGGAGATCACTTGCCAAAGAAACCAGAAGATTAGTTGATATAAGATTCAAATGACTCAGTGAATCATGGTTGACAGTTAACGCTTTAAATCTAGTGAACCTATATGTTGTAAGCATTGCTGGGCACCCAAGATTATCACATTTAAGGTGATGTTGACAGATGGATTTTTTCTCATAATTACAGCTGAAGCTGTACCCCTTTTACAAAAAGCTGACACCTCCCTTCTTAGACATAATTGGGCAGCCAACAGGAAAGGTAGCAGGCACAGCAAAGGCGCCATTTCTGTTGAAAATATCATGAGTATTGTTCACATCCTATAGATCAATTCGGTCATCAACAGAAGCACCAGGCTCCTGCTCCTCCTCAGGCTCTGATGTGGGATCAGAGTGGCAATTGAACTCAAACAGCTTCTCTTGGGGGTCTAAGGGGGAGTATACAAAGGGAGTGTTAGGATTGACAATTCTTCCTCTCTGGAAACCATGGCCTGGGAGCAGGAATTGAACCCCAAACCACAATTCCTTTGGGCTGCCAGGCCTGTGGATTGCAGGACTGCTTGCCTGCGTTTTTCTGGGATTTAGCCCGCAAAAGCTGATACCAAGAATGTTGACCCATGCAGTAAGAAGAGCCAAACCAAAGAAATTATTGCACCAAAAGGAAGAGTAATCACAGCGCCTAATGGAGGTACTGATTTGGCAACTATTAGCATCATAAACTTGAAGTCTACACCAGCAACTAATCAAGAGCCAACCCAGGAAAGAGGCACAGGCCCGCAACCCGGTCCCAAGACCTCAACACTAAAGCAAGATAATCAGGTAGCCAAATCAAGATTCTTGACCAATGAAAGAGCTCCCAGGCCAAGTGCCATTTTGCCGCCCTTGGACCCAAGCACCCAGTCCCCCCTGTCCCTGGCCTTCCCAATGATCTGATGAACCCCCCATGGAAAATGTTAAGTTTGAAGGTGGGGTACTATATAGACTCAAAGACCCCGCACTCCAAACTTATTTCCATTTTTGAATAAAGGTTATGTTAATTTGGCTCATACAGCTATTGCCTTATTTTGTATTTGCTGTCTACCAATCCAGTCAAGATCTCCTGGCCTGCCTGCACCACTGCCCACTGTTTTCTGTCCTTCTGGTGTACTCTTTGGACCCATCCATTTTACTGGCTACCTTCTGAAGTATGAATACAAGGAATACACCCTGGAAAAGATACTTGAACTCAATCCCCTGGCCCATATACAATCCGCGCTTAGATACAACTGAAAAGGCCTGTGGATATTTTCAACACCCAAGTTGTTCAGAGGGAAATTCAACTACTTCCCTGCTTACAACCTGCCCATGGAACCGTCCATGATCCCAAAACCTATGCCTGCTTCTTCACCTGACCTTCCAACCAACCATTCTGGCAAGCTGTTTGAGATTGTGTACATCACCCTCACAGGGGTGATTGACACTATAATCCCAGCTGCCGGCCCACTTTTTGGGTGAGGATGTCTGCCTCATACCTTTTAAAGTTAGCTCCCCTCTTGTGGTGGGCATTGCCCACAAAAAACTTGGCCTGAGTTACCCCTGAAAACAACAGACCAGCTGCCCAAGACTGGATCCATGACACTTGGCCTCAGGAAAGCCTGTCAAGCCATCCCAAAAAAGGTGATCAAATTGGGAAACCCCCCATAACTGCAGAAGCCAAACCTGCTAGAACCAATGGCCAGCCAAGCCAAGATGGACCACCAAAAATCCAAACAACTGTTCCTGAAAACTCCAAAAATGACCATGAAGCAGCCAACCAAACATCAGAACCTGAGATGTCAAGCCTTGCCACACAGATATCACCAGAAGAATGCCCAGAGGCACTTGCATGTGAGTAAGTATATAAACCAGAAGCACCTGAAAAAGTTCTGTATTGTCATCCTTACCAAACAAAAGTTGTTATGAACCTTTGGTTCACCAATTTGCTTCCATACCCATTTTTGATACTCTTCCATCTGCATACACCCAAGTGTCAGTACCCATCCACTGGGATAGATAGTCAGACTTCAGTTGACAAAACCAAAGCCTTTAACTACTACCGTCCGCCCAATGCTCCATTTGGCCCTGTGCATTTCACTAAGTACCCCCCCCAAAAAAAAAAAAAACTTGACCACAAACCCTGGACATTGGAAGAATTTCAGTGGTACACCTGCCCAAACGCACCCAAGGAACCCTATCAAATTGTCTGTGACGGCAAAGCAATCACCATCTACCCTTTGATCTTCAACAAGAAGTACAACAATCCTGCTGCCTACCTGGTCCCCATGGAGCCACCCCTGACACCCAAACCAACCATCCCAACCCCACCCACCTCTGAAGTCACTGGCCATAACAGTCAATTCCTGGGGGTGCTTTATCTGGCGCTCACAGGATTTATTGACTCTGCCTTGCCAGTAGCCAGGCCTTGGGCTGTGGCTGTGTCTGAGAAGGCCCTTTCCTACCTGGTAAAGTTAGGTCCCATCATCTGGTGGGCCATGCCAGTACCTGCTTTGACTCCTCCCTCACCTACTGGAGCCCCACAGTACTCTTGGTATTCTGACAAAATTGTTGTTATTTTAGGTTGTTCTTAGTATAAGTGTCTTGGATTTATACTATAGGAACATCTTCTGATGCATACAAAGGGCTTTATTTTAGTGCAAGAATAGGCTTATTTTAGTTTAAGATAAATGGCATAAATTGAGATGATGTAAAATCAAGATAGCGTAAACACGCCCTACACTAAGTGATTTCATATGTAAATAAAGTTTGCAAAATAAGATTTAATTAATTTGACTTGAGATGACAAAATTGAGATGGCGTACTTTGTAGATGCCACATTATAAATTTATAAGTGAATTTTAACTATTTTATTATTATTTTTTATTTTTTTCATGATTCCAATCACTAATGCAAAAAGCACCATCTCAAATTAAATTCAAGATGGCGTATTTCAAGATGGTGTTTTTAAGATGGTGTGTCCTACCTATAAAATAAGCTAGGAGTGGCTAGCGCGCTGGATAAGCCGAGACAGCCTAATTGGAAAATGATTTGATTTGGAGCTATGCTCATTTCCAAAATGGACTTATTACAACTCTAAAGCTTCGTTAAAACACCGTGGAGCTGAGCTGAGCAAGGGTTAACTTTTTGGTGTAAATTGGAGAAGTTTATTTAAAAATATTATTTTGAAGCCAATGTGGATTTCGCCGTCTTTCTGACTGAACTTCTTCCAGCCAATGGAAGGGTGGTTTTATAAGCTGATGCTATTGGTTTATCTCAAGGTCAATGGAAGATTAGCTGCCCTAATCCGCATGGGAATGAGGTGATAGGGAATTGGCTATTCTATAATCTAGCTAGAAATATGATTGGTTCAAGTGTTGCTTGGGATGATAAAAAATACTTGCCTATTTAAACGCGAGTCTGAGTAAACCGAGCTAAGTATGACGTAATCGTGTCCAAAATAGAATGGAGAAGTAAAATTAGAGAGCTATTTTTGGAGAGGTCTAAAGTTAGACATTGTTGATATTTAAGTGATGGCGAGAAGGGGATACGAGCAATGAAATCAACTTTTGTATTGCTCGTGTTAACGCTGGTCCAGGGCTATGCCATCCAGAAGACAGAGAAGGACCTCACTGAAGCTTTAGAAAGACAAGTTGCAGAGCTCCGAGAAGCAATAACTACCAAGTATAGCCTTTTGCGTCGGATTATCAAGCTCTCAACTCTAAAGAATAAGCAAGTTATTTACCAAGAATTAAAAGAGAAGCTTGAAAAAACATCCACAGAAGTCTCCCAGATGGAAAAAGAATTTGAAAAAATATCAAAGGCTTATAAAAAGAAGACCAGGCACGTCGACCCCGAGCATTATTTTAAGGAAACAAATGGATTTAAAGACATATTCGAAGATGCAATCAATGACATCGTTGGCAAGCACCCCGGCCAACACAGCACGACTGAAGAGACCCCAGAAAACATGCCTGGGAATACAATGGAACATGAATCAAAGTCCCAAGTTCCTGATTCTCAGTCCCAAAAGCAATATTTCAATGGCAATGGACATCCAGGATACCACAACCATGGTTCTGAACCTCAACAGTACCAATATGGTACTTACCAGCAGCCTCAAGCATATCACCATTCTGGTTATCAGCACCAAAATCTAGATCCCGTTGATAGTAAATATCCAGGAAATATTAATAATGAATTCCAAGATCGACTCCAACAACCTGACTCTAACAAGAACCTTCCAGGGTACCAACAATGGTACTAAGTTTTTTGTGACAAACGCGTCACTTTTTAATTTACTGATAAACTTTACTTTGATCAGGTCAAATAAATTAGTATTTTTAAATACCTTTTTTAATGAATACCAGTATAACTCCTGCAATAAGCGCCTATATGTATCTATCCCTGATCAAAATCAAAATACCATAAACCCTGTATTTAAATCTAATGCAAAAATATCCAATTTCTTATATTTTTTAAAAAAAGTATTCAACTCAACCTTCATTGAGTAAGCTGATGTTGCAACCACGTTAAACTTTGTTAATCCATATTTCTTTTAGAAAAATATGATATCATGGTATCAAAAAACATTTATATACAGCTTGAATTTGCTAAAAACCTGATCAATAAATGTTAACTTTGACCCCAGGCTGAGTTAACATTAGTCCTAAAATCCATCAGACTGAAATATTTCACCATGCTTTATTGGCTACGGGTAAAATACAGTGTTTTATTGAAAGTTATCAACTTCAAGAAAGAAACTAGGAGGCTGGCGTGGGGTCTTTACTGTAGCTGGATGAAGCATAAAACCATCAATTTACGACGGAGGAATTTGGGAAGGAAAGCCACAGCTTTGGGGACAACTATGACAGCCAAACCTCTAAAACCTAGTGAAATGGGGTCAAAACAGTGGCTCCAGCCCTTCATAATTTTATCAACCTATCCAAGCAGATATATGTCCTTATTCAATATTCCAAAGAATATTAGGTAACACATACTAATCCAGTTCCAATGACCGAGACCCCAAAGCTAATAGCTTCCAGATACAGTAGGTTTCTAAGCTATGGCGCTAAGAAAAATCAACTCATCTATAAGAGAAATGAACTCAGATGCAAACAAAATCTAACTAGGGCAAGTTCCAGACTGAAAATAATTTGAATGTTTGTTAGTGAACTAGAAAAAGGCCAAACAGGAAGTGCAATCAAGCTCATATGTAATAAAATTTACCAAACATCATACAGTAGTTTTCAAACCTGTTGAGATAAACGTATATTAGTCAGTTTAGAACACATTGTCAAAACCGCAGGCTTGACCTGCCAGCAAGGTTCCAACCAAGCGTGTTTATGACGCGCAATCCAACTATCTGGTCACCCAAAGCCAGACTAGGAAGTAAACTCAAATTACCAAATCCAACAACATGAACAGATGATGATCCTTCATGGTGGATGCCTTGTTTTGGCGCTTGACTCATTACCAGGATCAAGCCACCCCCTTCACCATCCAGCCGTGTGATCAATGCAATCATGTTCCTGTTATCCTTGATTCACAGTGACTATATAATCACTATCTCTCAATAAAGATTATTTTCTAGCTTCTAAATATTTTCCCCATGTAACTCTGCTAAAATAGCACAGTTACAACAACATGAACTCAGTCCAAAAACAAAATAAAAAAATTAAGGAATTTATATTAAATTACAATAGGTTTGGATCCACTTTGACTTTGTTTTTAGACTGAGTCCATGTGTTCTAAACTGACTAATATACATTTATATCAACAGGTTTGAAAACTACTGTACAGCATATTCCAAACCATTAATAAAATGACTCAGTGCAACAAGCAAAATAGATTGGGGGGTTTCCAGAATATATTATAATACAATTAATATCCCTACAAGGCACCAAGAGAAGTGCTAAACAAAAGCAAGATTAAAGAAAAGTATAAGCAAAATTTTACAATCACAAAACAAAATGAAGCCATGCAAGATACTTGACGTTTGCATCCAAAATATATTATCATTAAATCTGTGGGGTCAGCCCCTTGGCAAGGCTTTCCACACAAGATTCCTTGTCACTTGAATTGCCTATTCTAGTACACATAATAAAAAGAGGAAGTTGACTTGGGTTACTAAAAGAAGAACACAAAAAGTCATCAACCCAGATCCAGAGCAAACTCAATTTAGCACTTGACTCACCACCAGGATCAAGCCACCCCCTACACATCAAAGACAATTGATCAGCAGATGCCTTGTTCCCTCTAAAGGACTTACCCTTTAAGGGATTACATTCCTCACTCCACAGTTAAAAATTACCAGCAAAGGACAAAACCTGATCCATCTAGGAGAAAATAAGTTATCCAGCCCCACTAAAGAAACAAGCCACATCAAATCAGAACCAGAAACTGCATCTTTAAATGCAAAACATCAAATTAATTTGAACACACAATCAGATAAAGAAAATCATCTCCTAATTACAGCTTTGCATCTAAACTATGAATGTTAAAGCAAAAACAAGATTGAAGAGCACTAAAATATACATATCCTACTCTAAATCAAGCATATGATCCTATTGCAAAGCAAGATAAAGATTCAGCCAATTGAGTTGCAAGCAGCAAGAGCTAGAAATTCAAATACATGCCAAAAAAAGCCCATAACCAAATTTAAATGCAAAGCAGAACCTTTGGAAATATCAGTTAGCCCACACAGAAAATCTGAAGAAGAAAATCAACCAAGCCTCATAAATAATTCCTATCTAACCCAGGATCCCATACATTAAAATTTATAACCCAAATCAGATAAAGTAAGCAAAAGTTAAACATCCCTTTCTGAAAATCTAGCAAGCTGCCGCTTGCTGTAAGCTTGCCAGCCCTTACTTCTATCTCAGCATGACCTAAATAAGAGCTTAATAAACCTTAAACTTTGACCTCAACTTTTTTCTAACATTAAGCAGACAATACTTTCATGGATAATCTGCTCCAACAACTTTCTTTTCCCTTCCTCCAATATCACAATGCGCTATATATTTTCCAAAAGGATTCATAGCTAATCTGTGATTGTTTTTTAGAACAAAGCCCCCATCTTGGTGTGGGCCCTTCTTTACGCTTTTTGCTATACCATTCCCAAACCAACATACAACTTGACGCTTCTGAACCTGTGCCAACCAAAAAATCCAAAGGATTCATATGGTATTGCTTTGGCCCTAGACATTTCCACTCCCCTAATGTAAAAAACCAAGTCATCTCCAACTTTACATCCTCATGCCACCAGGTATGTGTTATGTTACACAGCTGTATATTATCTCCTCAATCACTTTACTCCATTGCTGGGAAGATTATGGATGCTTGGACACCTCATTCATACTTTGATGACTGGGGTTCCAGTAGGGTTGACTCTAGCCAATTTGATTTTAGAGCCCTTCTCCATTCCCTTGGGGAAAGACTCTCTAACAGTGGATCCCTGACGCGCCCCTGCTATACTTCTTGCATGTTTCAAATAAAGATATTTCTACCCTTCAATATTTTCCTCTGTAACTTGACTAACATAGCACATTTGCAGCAAAAGGAACATTTTACAGGCAATCAGTGGCCATCTGATTTCAGAGCAGAGGCACATTAATGATCTTTAAGGCTCTTCATTTATGGATATAACTTCCAGAAACTATCAAAGTTAGGACTTGCAATTACAGTAAAGTTGAGACCCTAAATTTTATGCTCCCCTTTACCAAATTTTTTAGTGCTTTATTTGCAATATTCTTTGCTAGAAAAAGTAACTTTGACAGGATTTACAGGAAAGGCAACAGATAAGCTGATGGCAGTGGAGATGGGGCTTGATATAGAAGCCCTCATTTTCACCAAGATCTTTGATGTGGATAGTGGGGAAGCCACCCTATACCTATCTATTGACCCATCAGCTCTTGACCTGGTTGATAATTGTTGAATCCTTGTGTGATTTAGTAAGAAGGGAATGACTTCAAAAATATTGAACCAGATCTTCAAAACAACTGAAATGTTGACAAAGCTGGAGAAGATGACTGCTATTGCTTCCTAGCATTAAAACAATGGTTGCAATATAAACATGGAATCTACTAGACTGGGATTCAGTATTGTTGAATAGCTTTTAAATTGAGATTAAATCACTTAAAATTCAAAAGGATCACACTCAAAATAATTAACTTAGTGCAATTGATGATAATTTTATTGATAATAAAAATGTTAGATATTTATACCCTTAGTCAGCTTGTGTGATCTCAAATGATATCTTGTTGTATCCACACTATTCTCTGCAGCTTGGATCAGATGGTTTGGCATCTTTGAGGAATCAAGCACCTTTGTATTTCTTGAGGTATTGCTGATTTCACTGAACTAGCTTTGAAAGGAACTATTTTATCCGTAAATCTAGATTGTGGAAGACTCAGTTCATCTGTATCAGCTGAAGAAGATGAGTTCAACTTATTTTCAGAGTCAAGAGATTTATCCAAAGACTTGGAGTGTATTGACTCCCCAACAATGCCCCCTTCAAGCTCTTGGCTCAGGGAGAATAAGCTTGAAGGAATCTTCCTTGTACTCAATTTACTACTATGCCAGTTTGTTCAGAGACTGTGGAATATTATTGATTCTGGCAATGAATAACCTTATAAGGACCAGACCAATTGGTAGATAATTTATTACTTCTTCCTCCAAGTTGGTGATGGTAGAAAAGCACAGTGCTTCCAAGTTGGTATTCAGGTAATTCAGGTCAATTCTTTTTTCCAGCTGTGGATTTCTTATTGGTTGTGGTTACTATGGCATTGGAAGCAGCTGCTTTTAGTTGAAACAATTCATTAGTGTTGTAACTGTGCTGTTTTAGTAGAGTTACATGGGGAAAAATATTTAGAAGATGGATAATAATCTTTATTGTGAGATAGTGATTATATAGTTCATGTGAATCAAGAATAACAGGAACATGAGTGGTGTTCACACAGCTGGATTATTAAGGGGGGTTGCTTGATCCTGGTAATGAGTCAAGCGCCAAAACAAGATATCCACCATGAAGGATCATCATCTGTTCATGTTGTTGGATTTGGTAATTTGAGTTGACTTCCTAGTCTGGCTTCAAGTGACTGGGATTGTTTTTCAGGTCACAAAACTTCTTGGTTGAAACCTTGCTGGCAGGTTGAGCCTGTGGTTTCAACACCCCCCCCCCAACTGAAGGTTGGCCTCCTCTGGGGGAAGGTTTTCAGGGAGGTTGTCAGGAGCCCAGGTGCTGTATTGAACTAGTTGCTGTTCTGTGGCAGGCAGGGTAGTTTCTTGCTGTTTCTGTCTTGCTTTTCAGGGTTGTAGGCAATCATGATGTAGAGTCTTGTCTTGCTTACATTTTCCAAGCCCTTGCACAAGGTAAGTGTTATTGTTGTTTACCTTCAGGATGACTGCTGGCCCCACTTTCTTGGGTTGTAGCTTGCTCTTGTCAACATTCATGACCCAAACTTTGTCCCCAACCTCATGTCTATTGCGGATGGGGACAAAGTTTTTTTGTTGATGTTCATTTTTCTTCACTGTTTGTTTGCTGTTAGCTTTTACAACCTGAGGGTCTGAGTGTGGAGGGACTTCACTTGTAATTTCCAGTTTAGGTCCTTTCAATGTTTGAATGATATTTGGCTGTGTGCTGTATACCAGTTCAAACAGGCTTTTCCCGGTGGATCTGTATACTTGGGCTTAACACACAAGTAGTGCAGTTGGTAGCTGATTGTACCAGTCTTCAGGTCTCCTGGCAGTGAGTTTGGCTAAGGCTTGCACAAGGCTGCCATTTAGCCACTCTACATGTCATTAGCCTGTGGGTGGTATGGTGTTATCACAGTGTGTTTGACCCCATTCTTAGAAAGGTATACATTGGTAGTTTTGGAGGTCAATTCCTTTCCTCCATTGGTTATCAGGAGTTCTGGCTTTTCAAACTTGCTGATTATCTCTTTGCCAAAAAATTGTTGTACGTTGTTGCCAGTGTGTGCCTTTACTGCTTGGGCTACTAGCCATCTTGTAGCAAAGTCAATGGTGGTGTTTATATTTTTTGTCATTGTGTTTTCCTGGCATGGGGCCAACAATGTCAAGAGCCCATACTTTTAAAGGTAGTTTGTGTGGATGGGAAGTACTGACTTTGGAGGGGTTTTGCTTTTGGTAAATTTTTTGCATACCTCACATTGGTCTAGAACTTCTTGAACATTGCAATATAAGGTTGGCCATCAGGCCTTGTGCTTGAGGAACTCATATAGGCTCTGGTTCTTGGTGTGTCCAAGGTCTCTGTGATAGTGTAGGATGGTGTTGACTCGCTGATGCGTGGGAATGTAGGGAATGGTTGTGCTGTCAGACATTTTTCTGTGTAGGGTCCCATATACATCAGCAAATAGGTGCTCATTTTTGATGACTGTTTCCTTTGTTATGTCAATTGTGCCAGGGAGGGGAACCTTTGTCCTATGTTTGTAGTACTAAGAGAGGCCTGTCTGGGTCAAGCCCATTCTCTCCTCTTGAAGCACAGATATACAGGCGGGACAGGGCGTCTGCTATGGCAAGCTTGGCCCCAGGTTTTTACTGGATGAGCATGTTAAATCTCTCCAATAGCTCCATCCACTGGGCTTGGCGGCGCAACAGATTTTCTTGAGTCTTAAAATAGATGAGCAACTTGTGATAGGTTAATGTTGTGAATTCTTCCTGCTGTTCTAGGTAACAGCGTCATTTGACTAGACAGTGCACAATAGCCAGAAGTTTTTTGTCATGGATAGGGTATCAACACTTGCCTTCTTTCAATTTTTGCAATTCATAAGCTACAGGCAGGAAGTCACCATCATTATTTTTGATTCATAGTACTCCCCCAATGGATGTGTCTGAGGCGTCGGTTTCCATTTGGTATTCCCTGTTGCGTTTGGGGTATTGTAGGATGGTAACTGTTGTGAGTTTCTCCTTGAGGCATCTAAAACAGAGGTCACATTGGGGGGTCCACACAAACTTGGACTTGGCACCTGTCATGGCAGATAAGGGGGAAGTCAAAAGGCCACAGTCAGGTATGAAGCGTTGTACATAGGCCACCATTCCCAAAAAGGTGTGGAGTTCCAACTTATCCTTGGGTGGTGGCATCTTGCAGATGGCCTGTATCTTTTGACTGTTGGTTTTGATGCTGTCTTTTGAGACTATGTGTCCTAGGAAGGGTAGTTGTTTGCGGAAGAACTGGCACTTGGAGGGCTTGGTCAACAGTTTGTGTTGTACCAAGGTGGAAAAGACTGCCTTGAGGTCTTTGTGGTATTGTTCCACCAAGAGGCTGTAGACAATGATATAATCTAGGTAGACTAGGGCATGCTTGCCTATGTGGGGCACAAATACTTTGTTCATGAAGATTAAAAAGGTAGACAGAGCATTGGTCATGCCAAAGTTGAGTACCACACATTTGTAGGAGCCGTATTTGGTGCAGAAGGCCGTCTTGGGGATGTCTTCCTCCTTAATGCAAATCTGGTTGTAGCCTGCCATCAGATCAATCTTGGAGAAGACTGTGGCTCCTCCCAAGGTATCAAAGAGGTTGTCAATCAGTGGTAGTGGGTAGCAATTCTTAATGGTAACCTTGTTTAGGGCTTGGTAGTCTGTGACCAGTCATAAAGTACCGTCTTTCTTAGCCACAAAGAATACGGCGGCCCCAAAGGGAGACTGTGAGGGGCAGATAAGTCCTTTACTCAATGCCTCCTTGAGGTAGGCGCGTAAGGTGTTGTCTTCATTTGGGATCAGCCTATAGATAGGGCGTGCCTTGGGGACAGCCCCCTTGAGGTGGATGAAGTGTTGGATGTGTTTCTCAGGGGGTATCCCAGGTAGCACTTCTTTGAAGATTTCTGGATAGCGGGCCACAATTCCACAGTCCTGAGGCATGGAGGTATCCTGATGATCTTTGAAATGTATGATCTTGTACTGGCAGGAATCCTAATCAATTGCTTTGAGGTTTTTCTTCTTGACCTGGGTCTCTGTGATGCGCACAAAGACATGGTCACGTAGAAGTTGGTCCATGGAGTCAGGGTAGATCTGCTGGTTGACACCTTCACGCTTGATGGTCAACACTTAGGTTGCCCAGTCTACGTGAGGGTTGTTCTTTTGCAGCCAGTCTAGTCCCAGCACAATGTCAAACTTTGGGAAGTCAATGACGGGACCTTGAATGGTGGAGTGGAGGTTCTCAAGCATGACAGAGAAGGGGGTAGTTTCCTTTGTCACAGCAATGTGGTGTTTGTCAGCCAGGACCACATTTTTAATCCTCAAAGGATTAGTGGCCAGCTTGAAATTATCCACAAAGATACTGTTGACCAGGGTTCAATCTGCACCTGAATCCAGGAGTGCTGAGCCTTTGTAACTTCAGAGACGGAAAGGATAGGACATCAATTTATTGGGATGTCTTGCAATGGTGTACAGTACCAGGTCCTCCAAGGGCACCTGGATCATTGGGCATTGGTCCACGTCCTTGGGTTGGTACTCATCATTGGGTGAGTCAGGAGTTGCTTGGGGAGAGCTTGGATTGCTTAGTGCTCTCCCTGGGCTTTTCCCTTGTCTTGGTTGCCTTGAGTGGTAGTGATACAGAAATGGGTCTGGTTTGACTGGCCATTTTTTCCATTTCCATGTCCATTCAAACTCAGGGGTTTGTGGTTGGTGTTATTCCTGTTGCCTCCAGGGGGTGGTTGAGAGGAGCGCCTGCCTGGATAGGAGTCCTTGGGTCTTTCTTGTTAATCAGTTTGTGCCATATGAAGTGTGTTGGAGGTTTGCTCCGCTTTTTCTGCTTCACGGTACAAGCTTTGCAGGTTGGTCACCTGGTCCAGGTTCACATGCCTCATAGCGTGCAACTTGAGGGTGTCATAGTACATGAGGTGTGTGGCTGGGGTGTCAAAGGCCATGTTGGATGGTGCACAAAGTTGGAGTTCTTTGTAGGCACGGGTGAGTTCCTTCACAGTGCCTGTCTGGGTCAGGTTTTTTACTTGATGTATGATCATGAGTGCTGTATCTTTAAGTACAAATCTTGCCAGGAAGTCTTGCTTAAAGGTATCCAAGTTTTTGTTGGTGTGCTCTTTGTGCCACTTTTTGAACCAGGTGCCAGCGTCATGGGTCAGGCAAATGGAAATCTCTGTGATCTAAAACCGCTGTGGGCATTCCATCTGAGCCAGCTTGCCCTGGGCAGACTGAATCCATGCAGCAGTGTTGTTGTTGTTGGCCCCAGCAAAAGGTTTCAAGGTGGCTCTTTGTAGTCTTTGAGCTACATAGGTGGTCATGGTGTTTTTGTCAGCTGGTTGCAGCATTGAGGAGGGAGCCTGAAAGAAACCTTGTGCAGACATGGCGTTGAAGGCAGGTAGCAGGATCACCGTGTTCTGGTACAGGACAAAGCCATTGGGTATGGCGGTATCAGGGGTGTACAGAGTCCAGTCAGGTGAGAGGCCAGACATAATTATGTCAAGGATTTTTTGGCCATGGTGTGTGCAGGCAACAGGCGGAATTTTTCAAGATAAGGTAGGATAGATAACCTACCTGTGCTACCAATATTGTAACTGTGCTGTTTTAACAGAGTTACACAGGGAAAAATATTTTGAAGATGGATAATAATCTTTATTGTGAGATAGTGATTATATAGTTAATGTGAATCAAGGATAACAGGAACATGAGTAGTAATCACATGGCTGGATGATGAAGGGGGTGGCTTGATCCTGATAATGAGTCAAGCACCAAAACAAGAAATCCACCATGAAGGATCATCATCTGTTTATGTTGTTGGATTTGGTAATTTGAGTTGACTTCCTAGTCTGGTTTTTAGTGACCAGATGATTGGATTTTGGGTCACAAACCCGCTTGGTTGGAACCTTGCTGGCGGGTTGAGCCTGCAGTTTTGACATTAGCTAATAATCTCAATCCTCCTTACAGAGATTCATAGCCATAATAAGAGATAATAGGAGATAGGATGGTAGGTAAAATGCAGCCACATCCATACCAAGCTTTAAAAGGTGACATCTTTATGATGAAATGATAACTGGTCTGATAATATATTAAAGCACTATCCAGGTAATGAGGCCAGTGTAGAGAACCAGAAAAGCCATCTTTTATAATATTGAAACAATGGTGATATTAGCTTTTTCTACTAATCCATTAGTATCAGGGTAATATGGAGCTTCAAAAGTTTATTAGATATCAAACAGATTGTGTAATCTTACTAACACTTAAATGTGAAGTTTGGGTCATTCTTAGATATTAATACATTAGGGCTTCCATGACAATAAAACACATATTGTAGTAGGAAAAAAGCAACAGATTTGGCTGAAGCACTGGAAGAGGAAGAGGCCTCTACCCATTTGATCAAGTTATCCACAGCAATTAAGATATATTTATGTCCTACTATTGCACTAGGTAACGGTATTATTAGATCCATGCTGACTACATGAAAAGGGAAGAAAGGAGATGAGATGTTGTGTTTGAATTATGGTTGAGGACCAGTATGGGCTTTGCAAGCTAGACAAGTATCTAAGGTTTGTTGTACTGTCTGTAAAATTCCTTCCTAATGATATCAATTCTTCAAACATTCCCAGTTCTTTTTACTGCTCTATGACCTATCTGGATATAGCCTTCCATGATAGTATCTGTTCTTGCTGATGGTCAAACATAGGGTAACCACTAAGTTCCTTTTTTCTTATAAAGGAGGTCATCTTGAATTTGGTTATCAAGAGACATTTTTTCAGTTTTTCTTGAAAATTTAAAGACTCAGAAGTCTACAATCCAGGCTTTCCACTCAGATCAAAATCCTTTCTTCTTCAACACCCAGGCAGGCAACTACATGTAAACAAGATATTCATCAGCATTTTTATGTACAGCCCCAGATTAGTGAAGAATAGTGAAGTGGTACACTTGAAGCTTCAAGTCCCATCAAGCAAGTCTTCCATCAGGCTCCTTCATATTTTTCAATCATTTTAGAGAAGAATGATCAGTAATTACAGTGAAGTGAGTACCATATAGATAGGAGCAAAATTCCTTTAAATCTATTAAGACTGCAATACATTCTCTTTCAGCTATGCTATAATCTTTTTGGCATTGGAAAGAGTTTTGTATAATAAGCTACAGGATAGTCTACTCCTTGATCATCTTTTTGAGATAGAATGACACCTATGAAAATGTCACTAGTATCGGTGAATAAGAGAAAATTTTGAGATAATTCTGGATGAACTAAAACAGATGAAGTGGCTAAAGCATGCTGTAGGTCTTTGAAGGCATAGTCTGCTATTTGTTCTATTGTAAGGGCATCCTCTTGTGTACAAAATAGATCAAAGGTTCTGCCAACCCAGAAAATTGTGGGATAAACTGTAAATAATATCCAATCATACCAAGAAAAACTTGGACATCACTTAAACTAGCAGAGTGTACATCTTCTGAATGGCTTCAATCTTTTTATTCAGTGGAGCAATCCCTTCTTGTGATATTTGGTGTCCTAAAAATTCCATAACTTCTTTAAAGAAAGAGAACTTAGAAGGTTTCAGTTTAAGTCCAGCTTCCTGTAGTTGTTGGAAATCAGCCTTTAGATAGTTGATGTATTGGTTTAAGGCTTGAGAAAATATGGTTACATCATCAAGATATACTAACATACAGGTCATCTTGAGGTCACCAAGTAGATTGTCCATATCTCTCTGGAAAATTGCAGGAGTGTTAAATAACCCTTGTGACATTTGTATGGGTTCAAATAATCCTTCACTTGAGATAAGTGCACATTACTCATGGTCTTCCAGTGAGAGGTTAATTTGCCAATAGCCACTAGTCAAATCCACGGCAGAGAAATATTGAGCTCCTTTAAGTAGGCTTAAAGAGTCATCAATTCTAGGGAGGGGATAGCTATCCTTCTTGGTGATACTGTAAATTCAGAACCTGAACGTAAGAATGCAGGATTTTCAAATCCTTGGTCCAAATTTCAAATCACTTTTGCAGGCAACTCAGCTGAGTGAAAAATAAAATATTTAATAAAATCAAACATTTAATTTGACTTTTTTGATTTATTTAAATTAGCAAATTTTGAATCTCTTGAGCAGATAACTCAACTAACAAAAGACAAAACACAACAAGCAACTCAGGATACATGAATCATAAATGTGGGATTCTAATTTATGATTTGAGATTTCCTGTATTTCAAAAAAATTATAGACATCATTTAAAAAATTAAAGAATCTGAAATTGCGGGATTGCCAAATCCAAGAACCAAATTTCATATCAAAAATGAGGTGAATTTGAAATAAATATAATTTATGGGTGTCTCAAAAAGGACTTCAGAGGATCTAGAGTGGATTTGTGCTAATTATTTTAGGAATCACAAACATTTCCAAAAATCATCCTATCCTATTTTAATACAGCTAAAGTTTAGATTTTAATAATCACCAACTTAAAATACTTAACAATAAAATTGACTAAAAAACACTCATCTTTTTGGGTTTATTTTTTTAATAAAAATTTATTATGTCTTCTTCCAACAACAACCAAGTCAACAAGCTATTCCCTGGCCTTGATAAAATAATGCAGGGCTACACTGGGTCTTCTAATAGTGAAGCATCTGTCTATGTCATTCCCAACCTGTATGCCCCTCCCCAAGCACTACATAGAAGTGTGTTCTTTCTCCTGCGTCCTCAAGCATGGCCCTGTTTGCCCATCACGCACAGGCAGCTGCCAACCCAAATCACATATCACCAGTGGCATCTGAAACCAGCCAATTGAGCCATATGTCATCCAGAGAACCTGGAATCCAGAAACAGCCAATCATATGGAACTGTTTGGTTCCTAAGAAAAACACATCACACCTCCAGCCAATCAGCCTTCAAGATGCAAAAGAAAGCTAATTACCCCAGAGATTGTACTCAAAATGGTAAAAAACAAGGGATGCAAATGTCTCTTGGAGAAATTGCGGTTGCAATGGGTTTTGCAAAGTTCACTGTGGCTGCAACCCTGCAAGCCCATGTAAACTGTAGTCCCCCTTTCAATAAGACCCCAACTGGTGCCTGTACTTTAACTGAAGGTGAAAAAGCCTACCCTCTCATGATGGCTATCATGGAATGTGACCCGCAGATGCCCCTGGTCCAGGTACATCTCCAGTTGGGACTCCATGGCATTTTCATCAATAAGAGAACAGTAAATTTGTGGATGCACAGAGTTGTGGTTGCCGCCAGATTCTTGTCCAATCAGGTTCCCAGTGGCCCCAGTTTGGTGGATACCAACCCTTACAATGCAACCATTATTAATTTTATCAAAGGAAGGGCAATGAGGGTGCGTAATGACATCATCTTGTTGTATGCCAAGATTTTGGCAAGTATCAAAGACTTTGGGGGAAAGCACATCCAATCTGATGTCTAAAAGTGCGGCCCAATCCTGTATCAATTTTTCAGGGTTTTGTTGACAGTTTCCCCATTGGGTGTCAATTATTACTTGGCAATATTAAACACTGCAGATGGGTATGCCTACCAGACAGAGCTCAAGGCCATGCTGGAGGAGTGGGCCACACAGCAAAAAGTGTACAAAACTGTACTGAGTGCCAATATAGAGCAGTGGAAATAGACAACCCAAGAAATCAGGGCTGCTGGGCATACCTCTTGATCCTACCCCATCAACCACGCCAACATGCATCTTGTAGATGTATGTCTCTACAATTTTGGTTCTGCCCTCAGGCACTTAAAGCCTGCCACCTACAACAAACTGTGCACCCAAATTGATAAGGGTTATGAGCTTTTCCCTTCTGTGTTTGTCCAGGACTTATTTGATCTCATCATCTTCTATGCAAGTGATAGTGATAAGTAAAGAAAGGACCTCCGCCTCCCCCACACCAGTCCATTTGTTTTGTCAATCCTGTATACATGACAGAAGAAGAATTCAAGCAATTGAAGCAAATTGCTCTTGCTGCCCCTTCCCAGTCAGCAACCCTGCCTCCCCAACCCCCCATCAAGCCACCTGCATTCCAACCCTGAGTCCTAAACCACTACCAATCCCCCCCACTATCTCTGATGCCGTCCCTTTCACAGGCGCAGATAAAGGTGATGTTCATTCCCCCCATTCCCCCCTCCTGTCCTTTGATTAGTAAAAAAATCTTTTCTTTGTGAGAACTTATTAAAATTAATATCTTTCTTTCAATTCATGATTAATAATATTTTCTTTTTACATTATCAACATTTCCCATAATTAATACAGTGTTGTACATTTTACAAATAACTTAAAATTATTAGCATACATATCTTTTCATCATCATTAAAAAATTAAAGACCATAAATGTAAATATTGTATTATAATACAGCAATTAGATATCAACTCTTGATATTTAGAAATTATGTGCATAACTCAATGCATTTTGATTAATAAAATTCATTGTAAACTTGGCCTTTTTCATTGTAACTTAGTGAAATGGACTGTGTTTATATTAGAGAGCCATTAACGCTTAGTACAAATATTGATACATAGTACATTTTACAGCCTGTATATTTACCTATTGGTAATAGATCTGTAAAGTTTCCAGTCAGATTTTGCAAGGTAATGATAATGTAATTGATTAATAAACAGTAATTTATTAATCCATTTCATTATCATTACCTTGCAAAATCCAACAGGAAAGTTTACAGACTTATTACCAATAGGTAAATATACAGGCTGTAAAATGCACTATGTATCAATATTTGTACTAAGTGTTAATGGCTCTCTAATATAAACACAGTCCATTTCACTAAGTTACAATGAAAAAGGCCAAGTTTACAATGAATTTTATTAATAAAAATGCATTGAGTTATGCACATAATTTCTAAATATCAATAGTTGACATCTAATTGATGTATTATAATGCAATACTTACATTTATGGTCTTTAATTTTTTAATGATGATGAAAAATATTTGCGCATTAAAGGTAGTACTATAAAAACCAGTTTTTTGATGTAATTCAAACAAAAATGTCAAATATTTATAACTTGATAAATGAATTATAAGCACACCTGCAAAAGGTTGTTAAAATATAAAAAATACCAGGGAAATAGTAACAGGAAAGCTGGGTAATAAGGGCCAGCCACTAATTCAGTCAAAAGAAGATGCTCTGAATAAAACAGGAAATATTATAGACAAAAAGAACAAAGAAGCGTTGCTCAATCTACAAGTAACAATCCTATCAAGTATGAAGTTCAATGATGCGGCCTACAATTTGTGGGAGTTCTGGCAGGGGGCCAAAGAAAACAATAAGAAGATCAAACTGATTGAAGGAACTGAAATCCCACAGGAAATGAACACCAACAAAGAGGGAAATAATCAAATGGAAACAGATGAAAACAAAACACAGTCAAGAAGCAGGAGTGCCTCAAAAAACAAAGAAAATTCAACTAATGAAAATCAAGAGGAAACACAATTAACACAGGAAATAAGGAAAATCAAACCCAGAAAAACAAATGAAGAATAGCCAACACTCATGACTATTGCTGAAGGGACGCCTGTGGCTGAGGGGGCCACAGGGAAACAATCAGTAAGTCTTTTTATGTTTTATTTGTATTTACTCTAGTTATAACTAAGGATGGGGATGAGGTTGCAGAAGTGGCAGCTTTTACGCCAAGCTGGTTCTAAGGGGGTTACCAATCACTGGTAGCCCTTGTAAAACAAATAAATAAAAAACAAATGAATAAAATAGTACAAGATAAAATCAATCAATATGCAACAAAAGCCGCAATGGATTGGGAATTCAAAGCGCCAGAAGGAAGTTCAACTTGGGTCAGAGAAGCCTATGAAGTAGGAGAAAGTATCAACTTCAAAAGAATGATAGAAATTAAACTGAATGTCAACATGAATTTTGACAAATATATATTTGAATGCCTTGAACGTTTTCCATTTTCAACTATGAACTTATATGGAATAAACCTGAAAAAATCAATTTCATGTTCCACGAGAAAACATAAAAGCCACAATATTCAATAATTTAATAAAATCAATATCAAATCAAACAGGCAATGCATTTTTAGTCAATAAGATGAACCCTTTATTCATATTGTTTTCAGAGGTGTGAGTTGTGGATGCCTCCAAAATTCCTGACTCTCCTTTACTCAATTTTTCAAACATGGCCTATACAAATCAATTAGTTATAATCTATAAGAAATTCTGCTTATTTGCAGAAATCTATACCTCACAGCAACTGCATCATGCTGTTTACCTCAGGGTAGTGCTACACTGCGTTATGAAGGCCAACATGAAGAAGCTGAAGGATGTCCCCCTTCAAATGGACGTCTGCTGGCTGGCACTGGATAAAATGAAGACACTGCAGGGCTAATGAACTGTAGAGCACATCCTATACAACTTTTTTATGGTAGCTTTGTTGTACTGGTACACAATATCTCCAGAGAACCAACTCCTTGTTAATTTGCTTTTGATATTGCCTTTTATAAGACGCTCAGCCACCACTGGGGTGTTGAGAGCCACCCCACTAGCAATTGGCAACAGAGTTGTCCATCATGTACAGAAGAGTTTGTGGTCCCAATTGGACGCATTAGCAGAAAATATAGTTTCAGGGAATAATACCCCGGAATAATCACATCCCCCTTAGCAATTTGCATCCCCCTAATAAATCATCTTCCCTTGCAACTTGAATTTTATTTTTTTAAAAAAAATTAATTTAATTATTAAAATTTTTAATATTTTAATATTAAATATTTCAATGTTAAACAATTAACAATTAAATAAAAATATTTAAACTTTAATATATAAATTTTTAATATTTAAACTTTAATAGATAAATTTTAAGATTTATAATTATAATTTTACTTTTACTATAAATTCAGAACCTGAACGTAAAAATGCAGGATTGTCAAATCCTTGGTCCAAATTTCAAATCACTTTTGCAGGCAACTCAGCTGAGTGAAAAATAAAATATTTAATAAAATCAAACTTTGAATTTGACTTTTTTGATTTGAAAAATTAGCAAATTTTGAATCTCTTGAGCAGAACTAAACTAACAAAAGACAAAACTCAGCAAACAAATGTGGGATACATGAATCATAAATGTGGGATTCTAATTTATGGTTTGAGATTTCCTGTATTTCAAAAAAATTATAGACATCATGTAAAAAATTAAAGAATCTGAAATTGCGGGATTGCCAAATCCAAGAACCAAATTTCATATCAAAAATGAGGTGAATTTGAAATAAACATAATTTATGAGTGTCTCAAAAAGGATGATAAATGATCTAGAGTGGATTTGTGCTAATTCTTTTAGGAATCATAGGCATTCTCAAAAATCACCCTATTCCATTTTAGCACAGCTAAAATTTAGATACTTGATTACAGCATATTTTAAAAATAGCTAATAATAAAAAAGAATTATATATTACAATCTATCTTATCATGTTGTCTTTTCCTTGATGTGTTGATAGTCCATTATTAATAGCAATGGACTATCAGCACATCAAGGAAAATACAATGTGATAAGATAGATTGTAATATATAATTCTATTTTATTATTAGCAATTTTTAAAATATGCTATAATCAAGTATCCTTAATAGTAATACATGAATACATAGTTAGTAAACTGATGGTTTATCTTTCTCCCTCCTTCCTTCCTTGAAAAGATGTTTGTTTGGCCCCTGGCTACACCAGAGGCCAAAAAGCTTTTAAAAAATTTCTGCATTATCAGGATGGTAGCTCATATATCATTAAATGGTTTTGTGGTTGCTATATTAGTGAGTTAGAGTTCAGAATATTGCATCATTTCCAGTTTAGACAATTTTACATTCCACTTAATTTCATGTCTAAACATGGTTATTGAGATTGGATTTTTCATTTGATTTTATCCAGAATGGAGCTTCTTGATTTATGTTGATTTGTCCTAGTTACTTACTTTACTTTAAATTTGTATTCCAGTTCCCGCAATTATTATTTGAGTTTACTAGTGGCATTCAAAAGTAATTTGAAATTTGGTTCCTGGATTTGACAATCCTGCAATTCCAAAAAACATAGTAAACATAATGAAAAATGGTTGATGGATTTGACACTTCAAATCTGATTCCAGTTAATTCATTTTGTCCATTGGAAATATGCAGTTTGGCTTGAACTTTTTAAAGTGTCTATGAGGTCCCAAATTTTTAAAAATCCAAATAAAAACACAAAGAATTAAATTTAATTAAAAAAGGCCATCCCGCAAAAGTGATTCAAAATTTGGACCAAGGATTTGACAATCCCGCATTTTTACGTTTAGGTTCTGAATTTACAGTACTATTTTAAGATTGTTTTAAATTTTAATAGGTAAATTATAATAGGAATATATCTAAATATATTACAAGACATATTTATAGTTGCAACCATGATAAATAATAAAAACTAAGTTAAAAATGTTTTTATTTACTAGCTCTTTGAGTACAGTCATTTATTACATAGACAAACAACAAGAATTAAATTTATCCGCATCATGCAACCCGCTCCACTATTGTTCTAAACAAGTGATTGTTTAGAACTCAAATTACCTTTCCCTCATAATATGATTTGATAAATATATTTGATATGCTTGAACTGCGTCCTAAGTACTAATTAGTAAGCAAAACATGAAAATCATTGGTTTCTGTGTTGTGTGGCTATAGTGGCACTGAAATAATAAGGATAAGATGGTTACCTGCAAGGTCCAATTTTGGCTTAAAAAAGCCAAATTACCAACAAGGATTCAAAATTGTTTAAATAAAACTAATTAGTTTCTATCTTTTTTAATCTATTTATTTGCTAGCGCAACAGTCAATACAACATTTAGTGTATTATAATAAAAATATGTGTCTCTATATCTAGTATAATCTATTTTGCTTACCTTATCTACATATTCTTATATGTCTATAATAAAATAAAATGTCAAGTCATTATAACATAAAGTATTATTTCAAGCCCCATTAAAAACAAAATAAATAAAAACAAATAAAACCTGGAGCGCTGTTACAAAAGTAACGGTTTTGAAGCTCAGGCAGGAATTGAACCTGCTCCTAGCCACCAGGCAGGGCTAGCGGGCGGGGGAGATTTGCCTGCACCTGGATTTTTGCTTTTCAAAGCAAATCCAGGTATAGGAACCATTCCTGCCTTTTTGGTAGCTGTAGGGCCCACTTTGGGCCCCAAAAGCTACGCCTAAGCCTTGGTGGGTTTGGCTGGGCCTGGTCAGGCTACTTTTAGCTGCCCAGTAAACCCAGATCAAGCCCACCCTCCATTAAGTAATTTGCGGTCCCCAATTGGGGACCCCTTTTTTAATCAAGTTCTTTGGGCTCAAGAGAGCCTGTTAAGCCAGTTGAAAAATGGTGATCAAATTGGGAAAACCCCCCAAAACCCCAGAAGCCAAACCTGCCAGAATCAATGGCCAGCCAAGCCAAGATGGACCAGTAAAAAGCTAAACAACTGTTCCTGAAAACCCCAAAAATGACCATTAAGTAGCCAACCAAACAGCAGAACCTGAGATGTCAAGCCTTGTCACACAGATATCACCAGAAGAATGCCTGGAGTCACTTGCATGTGAGTAAGTATATAAATCTAAAGCACCTGAAAAAGTTCTGTATTGTCATCCTTACCAAATAAAGTTGTTATGAACCTTTGATTCACCAATCTGTTTGCATACCTATTTTTGATACTCTTCCATCTGCATACACCCAAGCGTCAGTATCCATCTACTGGGATAGACAGTCAGACTCCTGTTGATAAAAACAAAGCCTTTGACTACTACTGTCTACCCTACACTCCGTTTGGCCCTGTGCATTTCACTGAATATCCCACCAATCCTGACCACAAACCCTGGATATTGGAAGACTTGAAGTGGTACACCTGCCCAAACGCTCCCAAGGAACCCTACCAAATTGTCTGTGATGGCAAAGCAATCACCATCTACCCTTTGATCTTCAACAGGAAGTAAAACAATCCTGCTGCCTACTTGGTCCCCATGGAGCCTCCCCCAACACCCAAATCAACCATTTCAACCCCCCACTTCTGATGCCACTGGCCATAGTAGTCAATTCCTGGGAGTGCTTTACCTGGCGCTCACAGGATTGATTGACTCTGCCTTGCCAGAGGCTGGACCTTGGTCTGTGTCTGGGAAGGCCCTTTCCTATCTGGTAAAGTTAGGTCCCATCATCTGTTGGGCCATGCCAGTACCTGCTTTGACTCCTATCTCACCTGCTGGAGCTACATGGTACTCTTGGTATCCTTCAAGCGCCCATTTATTTGATTAGCTTGGAGGCCAGGGCTTTGGGGAGGAAGGATTCTGAGGGCTTGTAAAAAGCTGCCACCACATTGAGTGGCATCTCAAATTGACTGAGCTCAAGGATGTTGAAGAGATCCTCAGTGTCCTGAGGAGGCCTTTCTTCACCTTATTTTTGATCCACCCAAAGATCTCCTCAATTGGATTCAGGAATAGGGAATATGGTGGGAGGAAGAGAAGTCTCATTGGACAATTGGTAAGCCAGTGGCTGGAGGTGTGGCTGTTTTTGTTGATGTAGGGAACTCAGACACAACCAGATCCCCATTGTGGAGCCTGACATTATCCAATACAACAATTTTGGTTGTATTGCGGTAATTGATCCAGAGATACTCCTTGACAGTTTGGAGAAAATCAAGAAATGTCCCGCTGTTATGGGAGCCTTTAGTCATCTGGTATTGATCTAAACCACAAGGACCCAGAAGAGCAACCATCATATATGTCTGGGAACAGACAGCTGCACAATGGGCTATGCTGTCCTTGGACCCCTTCTTAACCCACCCATGCCTAGAACTGAGTGAGGAGGAAAATTGACAATTTGTACATGTAGAAGAACTGGACATTCCTGGTCTTCTTTAGGTCCAGATATGTCTTGGCATAAATGTGTCAATCCTCAATGGTCTTCTCATTGTTTCTGTTGTACAGAGAAATTCCAAGCACCTTCCACAAGAAGCCCAAATCAACCATTGCTTTGTAAACAAGGGTTTTTAGAAAAACAGAAAGCCCAAACTCTGTGACAAGCATTGATTGGACATCAAGTGAGTCTAGGTGGAAATCCTTAGTAACCCACTGCTTGTTTACCTTGAGATGACTGGGCTGAAGTAGTCTGGGCTGCTGCTTAGCCTTGGCATATTTTGCAATTTGCCCGTTGTTGCCATACTTGATGTTGATGTTGGCAATGTATCTGGCTGTAACATCAAATTAGGACACAATATCCTAAACTGCCATTCCCCTGTTCAAGCAGTTGAGAAGAGCTTCACACTAACTATCTGTTAACTGATGCCAGCCCTTGGCAGATACCACGGCATACTGGCTAGCAGGCTCAACACAGGGGATGGGGACCTTTGTGTATAAGGTGGGATCACGCTTGGTTGCGCTGGCGCTGTCAATGGTGGCTTAAGAAACAGGCACAGATGGCTCTTAGGTGGTGATCAATGGCTCATATGATGTATCAAAGATGTGGGGGCAGGAAGTAGCAACTCTTGGATCAAGAGTGCAGGGCCGGGTGACAACTGGGTACACAGTGGAGGTGTATGTAACCTCATTATTCCCAATGACCTTTTTATAGGAGACTTTTGTGGCAGGCCTTGAGAGTGGCTTCTGTCTTGGATTCAGGCTACTGTTCTTGGCTTGAGATGCGGGAGGTAGTTGGCTGGCGCTGACACCTTGGCAGGCCTGTGTGTTGGCAAGACTCCCCTTGAGTAGGGTCCTGGGTCTGTTCTTGGACCATCTGGGACGCCCTTGTGGACAGGCTGCCCTGCAGGCTGGTGCAGGAGCTGGTTGAGAATGCAATTGACAGTCCATAAAAATAAAATATATATTTTAGATTGAATATGTATTTATTTGGATTTTTGGTTCAGTTGTGAGTGGTTTCTCTCTCTTGATTTAGCCTTGAATAGTAACAGAATTTCTATATTTGTAATTTGAAGTGTATAATATTGTATACTTTCCAGTTTTGGATGATTTTAAAGTTTGATCAATTTTTATATATAAACATGGTTGTTGAGATTAGATTTTTTATTTGATTTCAGTTGTGGTGGAGCTTCTTAATTTGGGTTGATTTGTCCTTGTTAATTACTTTAATTTAAATTTGTATTCCAGTTCCTGCAATTATTATTTGAGTTTACTAGTGGCATTCAAAAGTAATTTGAAATTTGGTTCCTGGATTTAACAATCCTGCAATTCCAAAAAACATAGTAAACATAATGAAAATGATTGATGGATTTTAACGCTTCAAAATTGATTCCAGTCAATTCATTTTGTCCATTGGAAATATGCAGTTCAACTTTAACTTTGCAAAGTGTCTATGAGTTCCCGCATTTTCAAATATTCAAATAAATACTCAAAAAGATCAATTTAATTAAAAAAATGTCATCCTTCAAAAGTGATTTGAAATTTGGACCAAGGATTTGATAATCCTGCATTTTTATGTTTAGGTTCTGAATTTACAGTATTACAGCTGATTAATTAGTCCACCTCAACAACCACCTCAAACATGCTTCTCATAATAGTTACTATTCTAATCTTTAATTATATCCTAGAACAAGGGCCATCACATAGGCTGTCATTTGAAACACTTCTAGAAGAGTCCAAAATGGACTGGGATGTCAGGCCAAACACTCTAAGATAAAAAGGCCTCAATCCTATTGTATTAGAGTAGCTCTGATTAAGTGAAACAATCATTTCTGTGAACTAGTAGCTAACCAATGGCTAGCTAGCCCTGGAAGTGGCCCAAGTAGACAGACAGGATACTAATCTGTGAAAGGTATCAATCAAGCATCTGTCTAAACCACCCCAACAAGTAGGCCTTGGCTGTGCTGACCTAATGCTACTTCAGTCTCTTCTAGCGTTGTGAGCTAACTTGGATAAAATGCGGGTAGGCAGGTTGCCTTAAAGCCAGTCCATTATAGTAAAAGACTGATGATTCTGTATTGAATTAGATATTGATCCAAGTCTTATTTTCTTAATGAGATCCTCTCTTAGGCTTTAAGTGGAGAGCCTAAGATGATACTGTTGTTGTACAGTATAATTATCTATAGGAACATATAGAAACAAACTATGAACCTATATTCAGAAGTAGGAAGAACTTTCCTAAATCCTCTGGGCCTTGGGCCTTTTAAGACTCTACTTATTATGACAGCAAAATATTCCGGGCCAAAGGTTACGCCAAAGTCACAGGTTCTCTGTACTTTAATAATGTTAGAAGACTTAGTATATCACCTGACAGATGATAAAATGCTACATTCCGCAGATTTTCTGACAGGGGGTTATCAATCACTGGCAGCCCCTTTAATTCAAATAAATAAAAATGAAATTAATAAGATAATTCAAAATAACATCAATCAATATGCAACAAAAGAAGAAATGAATAGGGAATTTAAAGTGCCAGAAGGAAGTTCAACTTGGGTCAGAGAAGCCTATGAAGTAGGCACAAGTATCAATTTCAATAAAATGATGGAAATTAAACTGAATGTCAACATGAATTTCAATGAATTTTTTATATTTGAATGTCTTGACCAATTTCAATTTTCAACTATAAACTTATATAGAATAAGCCTGAAAAAATCAATTTCAAGTTCCATAAGAAAAAATCAAGGCAGCAATCTTCAATAATTTAATAAAAGCAATATCAAATCAAATAGGCAAGGTATTTGTCAGAAATTGCACCATTAATGCTATTTTGATCTGGCCTTCAAATAATGATATGTGCAAAGATTTGGTAAATTTTGCTTTTGATTTCAGGAATTCCTCACCTTCTGCAAAAAGGTCTGGTTCAATATCCACCCATTCTGGATTACCATACCTGCTCTTGACTGATCCTGGTATGACCTTATCCCAACATGACCCCTTCTGCCACTCTGTCTACCTAATGAGTGATTGTTGACCCTTGTATACTATTTAAGTAGAATCATTTCTCCTAATAAAGACAAGTTTATCCACATTTGTGTTGGCTTTAGTATTTTTCAAGATTTTTCCTTTACTTTTTGCCAAAAGGACTCCCTGATCTTGTATTCCAGGAAATTAAGGTATGTGCCCTTAATTTTGCCCTGAAGGCTAACTCAAGGCTAGCTTTGAACCTCAAATCTTTTTTATAAAGATTTCCCATTGTGTCCTCCTGGATGTTGTCCCCAGGAGCCAAACACAACAGTATTCTTAGCCAATAATATGAAACTTAATTCATATCTTTTGCAGAGGCATGTGTGGCCAATCCCTCTAAAACGCCTGCCTTGCCTTTACTCAGATTTTTAAATGTGTCATATATGAATAGATTAGTCATTATATACAAGAAGCTCTGCTTATTTGCAGAAAGCTTTACTTCACATCAACTGCACCTAGCTGTTTACCTCAAGGCAATCATTCACTGCATCATGAAAGCCAACTTGAAAAAGCTGGAGAATGTATCAATACAACTTGACATATGCCAATTAGCACTAGAACGCCAGAAGACACCATAGGGATATAGGACAGTCAATCACATCCTATACAACCCCTTTACATTAGCTTTGTTGTACAGATACACAATACCTCCCAAGAACTAACTCCTAATCAATTTGCTTTTGCAACTGCCTTTTATAAGATGCTCAGCAACCACCAGGTTGCTGAGTGCCACCCCTTTAGCAATTGCATCCAGAGTTGCACACCATGTACAGAAGATTATGTGGTCCTAATTAGACACATTAGCAGAAATTTTAATTTTGGGGTATAATACTCCGGAATAATCACATTCCCCTTTACAATTTACATCCCCTTAATAAATCATCTTCCCTTGCAATTTATCTTTTAATTTTATTTTTAATTTTATCTTTATCTTTATGTTTAATTAATTTTAAATTTTACTTTTAGTATTTAAATTTAATATTTAAATTATAACTGTAACATATGTAAATATATTATAATTCAGTAGTTTTAGTAAGCAAACATGTGAAACAATAAAATATGATTTAAAATTTTGTTTATTTAGTTGCTTGTCAAGTACAGGTTCATATATTATGTAGTTAAACAACACACACTCTATTTATCTGCATTGAGCTGCCTGCTCCACTTATGTTTTAAAAAAGGGATTGTTTAGAACTCAATTTACTTTTTCTTGTAATATGATTTGATAAAAAGATTTGCTATGTTTAACCTGCAGCATACATACTGATTAGTTTGATATTCATGAAAAGCATTGGTTTTTGTGTTGTGTGGCTGTAGTGACACTGAAATAGTAAGGATCAGGTGATGCCTCACAAGGTTGAAATGTGGGTTTTAAAAAAGTCAGTGGTACTAAAAATAGTTCACAATTATTTAAATAAAATTAATATATTTATATCTTTTTATTTTTATTTATTTGTTAGCTCTACAATCAATACACTAGTTGGTGCATTATAATAAAAAATACATATCTCTATATCTAGAATAATTAACATTATTATTCTTTTATACAAATTCTTATATGTCTATGATAAAGTTCAACATCAACTCATTATATATAAATAATATCATTAAAGTCATATTAAAACCAAAATAAATAAAAATAAAAACAAATAAAAGCAGAGCACCCATTTATTTGATTGGATCAGAGGCAAGGGCTTTGGGAAGGAAGAATTCTGAGTGTTTGTAAAAAGCTGCCACCACATTGGGTGGCATCTCAAATTGACTGACCTCAAAGATATTGAAGATATCTTTGGTGTCCTATGGAATTCCCACTTGAACCTTATTCTTGGTCCACCCAAAGACCTCCTCAATCGGGTTAAGGAATGGAGAATATGGGGGAGGAAGAGAAGTTTCATTGGGCAGTCAGCCAGGCGGTGGCTGGCCAAACAGCTATTTTTATCAATTGGAGGGAACTCTTATACAACCAAATTCATCTTGTGGAGTCCAAAATTATCCAACACAACAATTTTAGTTGTTCCCCAGTATGTCATGAATGAAATTTCAATACTTGTATTGAAAACCTGGGAATTAAAGCCTGGGTCTCAGGGAAAGCCTTATGTTGACCAGAGTGGACAGGAAACTGCCCAACTGCCGGTTGGGTCAACCCCTGGACCACCAGAGATAGATGACCCCAATCAAAAGGAACAAAAATCTGCCAACCTGCCAAGTGTTAATACTGGAGGTTTGAAATTAACATTGGAGACCCTGGAATTGAACCCCAAACCTCCAAAGACTACTCAAGTCACACAAAGTGGACAGAAACCTGCCAACTCATTAAATTGCAAACCCAAGTTGACAAGTTACTCCAAGACCCACCAGGCTCCCAAAGACAATTCCCCAAATGGTCACCAAATTGCTGCCAAACTTGCGCCGCCAATGATCCAGATCTATGCAGAGGTTGTAGCTTGCCTTAAGGAGGTTAAAACAAAACCTACTACTAACTTTACCAATGACCACCAGCAGCTGTCAGCCTTCCTTCCAGAAGGGGTAGTACAATTGAACTACTCAGGTGACATAGTGAACAGTGACAGCAGAACAAAGCATTGTCACTTCTATTTGCCAGAGCAGGCACAACCTGGATCTGCTGCCCTCAAGACTCTAAGCCAAGATCCATGCCCTGCCAGTGCCTTGTCTGCAAATCTGAACCCTGCAAAAATCAAAAAAGCCAAAACCCATGGTATAAAAGCCCCAGCGGTATGGGGATAACCATATTGTCATTTTTGATAATAAAGTTATATAAACCTTTGGTTCAAACAAATCTTACCTTATCTAGTCTTAGTGAGCTTCCATCTTAACTCTGGACAAGCAGTCCATCAGGCACTAGCCCCCTCTGGAGACCAACCTGCCAATCCTTCCCAGGCACTATACCGTCCCACAGGAGCTCCATTTGAACCTGTTCATTTTACCAAATACCCACCCAATCCCACCTACTCAGAGTATAACTTGGAGACCATTCTCATTGCTGATCCATTGGCAATAACTAGAGAAACTGGATACATAGGGCGTGAAGGAAAGAGGATTGAGGTGCTGCCCTTATTGTTCAAAGACAAGTACAGTTACCTACTGGCATACTTTGTTCCCATGACTCCACCCTTAACCCTGCAACCCAACCGTCCAATGAAGACCCCTGCTGCTGCCAAGACTACGTTCATCCAACTGTTTGGAGTACTCTACATTACTCTGACAGGAATGGTAAATACTATGGTGCCCAACTCAGGGCCCTGGTCTTTGCTTGATCAATCCATATCCTATATTATCAAGTTAGCACCCATCCTATGGTGGGCATTACCCTCTGGCCCTGCCATATTCTGTCCCAAGCCAACTGATGCCACCACCTACTCCTGGCTTCCTGACACAGTAATTGATCCAAATGTACTCCTTGAGGGGTTGGAGAAAATCAAGGAATGTCCCGCTATTATGGGAACCCTTTATCATCTGATATTGATCCAACCCGCAGGAACCAAGAAGCGCAACCATGGAATATGTCTGAGAGTAGACAGCTGCACAATGTGCTACACCATCCTTGGACCCCTTCTCAACCCACCCATGCCTAGACCTGAGTGAGGAGGAAAACAAAATTTGTCAATATAAAAGAACTGGACATTACTGGTCTGCTTAAGAGCCATAGAGATCTTGGCATAAATGTGTCAATCCTGGATGTTCTTGGCACTGTTTCTATTTTACATCAAAACTCCCAGTACTTTCCAAGAGAAGCCCAAATCAAACATTGCTTTGTAGACAAGAATTTTGGAGACAGAAAGCCAAAACTCTGTGGCAAGCATTGATTGGACAGCAAGCGTGTCCAGGTGGCAATCCTTGATTACTTTCAGGATTGACAATTCTTTTCCCCTGGGAATCTGGGCCCAAGAGAGGGATTCAAACTCTGACCCTGATTCCCCATGGGCTGCTGGCCCTATGGACCAAAGGGCTGCCTGCCCGCATTTTCCTGAGACTGAGCCTCTGCAAGCTGAAGCCCCTGCTAAGTCCCAAAGTCAGAATACCAGTGTAGGTTTGACTATGGTGGTACCCAAGAAGGAGCTTCTCAAATTTCCTAATGGAGGCAGAGAAAGCTCCTCTGTGAACTTCATGAATTTGAAGTCCTCTCAGGTAATCAATCATATTCAATCACCAAAGGAAAACACAGGCTTTAGTCCCAACCCCATGAAAACAGCCCAAAATCAAGAAAATCAAGTGAACAATTTGGGTGTCTAACCAATGAGAGAACACCCAGCCAAGATGTCATTTTGCCGCTCCTGCACCCGGGCCTCCTGTCCACCTGCCCACATTTTCCCAATATTTTGAAGAAACCCTTATAGAAAATACTAAGTTTGGAGGCAGGATGCTATATATGCCTATAGATGCTGCTCTCAAACCTTAATACCATTTTTAAATAAAGGTTATGTTATTTCAGCTTACCCAGCTACTGCCTTATTTTGTATTTGCCATATATCAATTCAGCGCAATATATCCTGGTCCTCCTGCCCCTCTGCCCGCAGATTCCTGTCCTACAGATGTTCCCTTTGGCCCCGTTTACTTTACAGATTATCCTTTGAAGCCTGGATATAAGGACTACACCCAGAGAAAATACTTGAACTAGATTCTTTGGCCCACATACAATCTGCAGTTAGATACAACCAACAAGGCCTGTGAGTATTTTCAACACCCTAGTTGTTCAGAGGAAAATTCAACTATCTCCCTGCTTACAACCTCTGCATGGAACCACCTGTGACACCCAAGCCAATGACCGCCTCCTCACCCAACCTCCCAACTGACCACATGGGCAAGCTATTTGGGATCATATATATCACCCTCACAGGGGTGATTGACACTATAATCCTGGCCACTGGCCCGTGGTCCTGGGTGAGGAAGTTTTTCTCCTACCTTTTTAAGTTAGCTCTTCTCTTGTGGTGGGCTCTACCCGCAAAAACCTGGCCCAGGTTAACCCAGAAAACAACAGGCCAGCCGTCCAAGACTGGATCCCTGACAATTACCAACTGCTTGATTGCCTCAAAATGAATGGGCAGAAGGGGTTTAAGCTGCCACTTAGCCTTGGTGGATTTGGCAATTTGCCCAGTGTTGCTGTACTTTTTGTTGATATTGCCAATATATCTGGCTGTGATAGCAAATTGGGACACAATATCCAAAACTGCTATTCACCTGTTTAAGCAGTTGAGGAGAGCTTCACGCTCACTATCTGTTAACTAACGCTGGCCCTTGGATGGTACTGTGGCATCCAATGCTAGCAGGCTCTACACAGGGGATGAGGACCTTTTTGTAGAAGGTAAAATCACTCTTGCTTTCAGTGGTGCCATCAATGGTGGAATACATCACAGGCACAGATGAATCAACAGTAGTGGCTAAAGGCTTGTAATACATGTCAAAATTTGGGGGCATGCAGTAGCAACTCTTGGATCTAGAGTGCGGGGCTGGGTGACAAATGGGTACACAGTGGAGGTGTAAGTAACCTCATTGTTACTGGTGACCTTTTTATAGGAGGCTTTTGTGGCAGGCCTTGAGAGTGGCTTCTGTCTTGGATTCAGGCTACTGTTCCTGGATTGAGATGCAGGAGGTGATAGGCTGGCGCTGACACCTTGGGAGGCCTGTGTGTTGGCATGACTCCCCTTGAGTAGGGTTCTGGGTCTGTTCTTGGACCATCTGGGACGCCCTCGTGGACAGGCTGCCCCGCAGGCTGGTGCAAGAGCTGGTTGAGAATGCAATTGAAAGTCCATAAAAATAAAATAAAATATATATTTTAGATTGAATATACATTTATTTTGATTTTTGGTTTAGTTGTGAGTGGTTTTTCTCTCTTGATTTAGCCTTGAATAGTAACAGAATTTCTATATTTGTAATTTGAAGTGTATAATATTGTATACTTTCCAGTTTTGGATGATTTTAAAGTTTGATCAATTTTTATATATAAAAATGGTTGTTGATATTAGATTTTTCATTTGATTTTAGTTGTGGTGGAGCTTCTTAATTTGGGTTGATTTGTCCTTGTTACTTACTTTAAATAAAATTTGTATTCCAGTTCCTGCAATTATTATTTGAGTTTACTAGTGGCATTCAAAAGTTATTTGAAATTCGGTTCCTGGATTTGACAATCCTGCAATTCCAAAAAACATAGTAAACGTAATGAAAAATGGTTGATGGATTTGAACACTTCAAATCTGATTCCAGTTAATTCATTTTGTCCATTGGAAATATGCAGTTTGGCTTGAACTTTTTAAAGTGTCTATGAGTTCCTGCATTTTTGAAATTCAAATAAATACTCAAATTAAATCAATCTAATGTTGCAACTAAGTTTCTAGACTTGCTTGCCAATGTATCTTACAATACACAGGGGGTGCTTGATGAGTTGCCCCTTGCCGTGTCTAACAACATGAACCAATCTGATGGCAATGTTGAACTGAAGGCACTTTCTCCTAATTAGGGGCACTATAAATTTGACCTGCTGATTCCTATACAAGTTATTTCTTGGCTTCAAACCTTACATGGAGCATGCCACGCCCTTGTGGCCCGGTGGATTTCCCCATATAGTATATTAATCACAGTATTCTATAATAAACAACATCTTATTATATTCATTCCTGTACTTTCTATTGGACTGTTTTCCTCAATTCAAATACTGAATCCTCATTGGTTCAGTTGCAACAGTGCTAGAAGAAGTAGGTTCACAACCTACCTAAATAGAACATTACCCCCAAGAAAGGACAGAGTACGGGCTGTATGGCTACTCCCCACCAAGAAATCTTCCTGCCAATCCCCAAGGGGGACATTCCTGACGGGTATGCCATCTATCAAGACCAGCTAGCAGTTACAAGCGTATATAATCAACTCCGCCTTGAGCAGGGTGACACAAGTGTCACCCTGCTCCAGCTGGACCTCTCCCAGTGAATGCTTAACTTCCAGCTGGAATCCTTTGCAGGAGGTGTCAAAGGAACTGACATTGTCAATTGGCTCCACTCTACTAAAACCCACCTCTGTATCTGTCAGGTTCCTGAGCCCATGTGGGTTGCCACTGCATCTGGTTGCCTTACGGGGCCTGCTGCTGTGTGGTTTACCAACTGGGCCAGTCAAGAAATAGAAATTACCTGTGTGTTGTTCAGGGATGCCGCAAAGTCCTGCTACAGTGAGACTTTCTTGCCCATTGTGGTATAGACTCCCCTCCTGGCTATCAAACAGACTGGGTCCATTCCTGAATATTTTGCTGCCACCCCAGAAGCCGTGACTGACAGGAATGCCATGCTCCTTACCTTGATTGTTAATGGGCTCAAACCCCATATCTGCAAGTGGGTTCCCATAGGTTGATGTACCTCCATTGATGACTGCTACAAGGCCATTGTGGAGGCCAATAATCAGGCTCCCATGGGCTTCTGCTGTTCCAATGATGCACCACCCCAACCTTGTCCCGCACCTGGCAGCGCTCACAACCAAGTAGGTTGCTGCCAGCCATGCCAACATGAAAATGGGGTTTACACCCCCGCAAGGGGGAACTCCAACTAGCCCAGATTGAAGACCAGGGAAAAGTCTGGGGGTTGCAGTTATGAGAGGTTCACAACCCCACTTGACCCTCACTTTCAATCCCTTCTTTCAAAGAACCCCTGCAACTACAACGTTCATGAAGTTGAGGACATTGGTGTCTTCCAAGTCCATAGCAATAACCCCATACTTCAAGCAAGCCACTCTTTAAATAAAGTAAATTTCTTGGCATATCTTTTCTGTTTCTGTGGGAACACCAACAAACTATTGGTAGATACTGGGGCCAATCATACTATGGTTGACCAGGTGTTTGCTGACTCCCAACAACTAGACCACGTGCCAAGCAGGTTCAAGGCAGTACAAGTGGCTGACTCCTGTAGAATAACAATTACCCATGAGACAGTACCCTTCTCTGTGAGAATGGGGAACATCCAGGTTAAGCTCTCTGTGCCAATCATGGCAGGGCTCAGCCACAATTTCATTGCTGGTCTTGACTGGCTTTAGCACAACTGTCCCTACATTGACTGGAATACCTCTGTGATCACCCTCAATAGAAATGGGATGGGCTTCCAGATCTATCCTGTTGAGATGAACAAGTTGCTTTGCAATACTGTGTTTTTCAGAATAACACAAACAGGCTCATATGATTTCAAGGGGGGAGACTATACTTCAATCAATGCTCAGTTGAAGTTATCTGTGCAGAACCACCCACAGCCCTCCTGTTGACCACTCCACCTCCACTAGCGCTTGTTGCGCTCCTCAAGGGGTATAAGGATGTTTTCAGTGAAACATTGGATCAACTACCCCCCTCCCCAAGAGATCCAACATGCTGTACAACTGTAAGGGTTGCTTCCCAAAGCACATCCTTTCTATTTCTTAACACCAAAAGAAGACAAGACTCTCTGCCAGCACCTTTTAGACGCACTCAATAAGGGCTTCATCTGCCCCTTGCTCTTGCCATAAAGGGCTGCTTTCTTCTTTATAGCCAATAGGGACAAGTCTCTTTACTTGGTCACAGACTACTGTGCCTTTAATGAGGTGATCATTAAAAATAAATACCCTCTGCCATTAATTGATGACCTGTTTGACATGCTTGCGGGTGCAAAGGTCTTTAGCAAGATTGATCTCACCATGGGGTACAACCAGATCCACATTGCACCAGGGGATGAGGCAAAGACTGCCTTCTGTACACGCTACAGGTCTTTTGAGTGCCAGTTCATGAACTTTGGAATGTCCAACACTCCTTCCACCTTTGACATGTTAATGAACAAAGCATTTGAGGACCTGATTAGAAAATTTGTGGTTATGTGCCTTGACAACATTATTATCTTCAGTCAAGATCAAACCACACACCTCCAACACCTCTGTGCTGTCCTTGACATCATTTTTAAAAACCAGTTGAAGGCTAAGCCTTCCAAATGTGAATTCCTCAAGTCAGAGCTCTTGTTCCTTGGGTACATCATCACTTCCCAAGGAATAAATCCTGAACCTGCCAAAATCAAGGCAATCACAAGCATGCCACCTACCACCAATATGGGCCAGGTGCGTACATTCTTAGGCATGGTTGCCTACTGCAAAAACTTATTTGCAATTGCAGGGAATTAATTGCACCCCTCACTGAGCTCCTGAACACTAAACAGCAGTTCCACTGGACTCCTGCCAGATATCAAGCCTTTAAGACATTGAATCAAAGACTTACAACTGTGCTTGTATTACAATTCCCCAATTGGAAACGCCAATACAAACTTGCAACTGATGCCTCTGATAGAGTCATAGGGGGCGTGCTACAATTTGAAACTAACAGAGTGTCAGGGACCCACTTGGCGGGGAATAAACTTCCCAGCTGATGGGCCAAGGCCCCTACATTCAAGCCTGCTATTACTGAGCCAATAGAAACCGTGACTATTGCAAGATGTCCAAGTTGTCCTAGGTAAGCAAATCTCCCAAACATAGAACTGAATTGTCCAAGTAGATAGTAGCCCACCAAATACGTTAAGAGGTAAAAGGAGGCGTAAGGTCTAACCAGAGTAGGTTCAGTGGGTGGGGTAGCAAACAAGTGGTCATATGGAATTTACGTCCCCATAGTCCAGAAGGTAATTTGAACCATCCATGAGCAAGGGATTCCTTCAGGTGGGCATCATCTGGGGAGGAATTATACCAGTTGGTTGTAGGAGTTGGATTTTCCAAGGTGTACACCTTGGTCAAGAAGTAGGCTAGAAACCAGGATAGGAAAAAATTCCCCTCATGGCTTCAAAAAGGAGTGTTATCAAAATGGAGGAGTAGCCAGAAGAGTAATAACTTTTTATTGTTGGAACACTTAGAATAAAGGAAAGTTGGGAACTTATATAGCTTTAAAAACCTGGCTGAATTTTTGAGAGGAGTTTGGGAAATGAAAATGATCTACCTGAAACCATCATTAAAAAAACCTGTCTAAGTATCACTTAATCTCATCTTAATGATTATCAAATTGACATGATGAAGGAAGAGGCACCAGAAAGCCTTTAGCATTATCAGGCTGATTAAGTGGTGCATCAAGAGAAGATCTGGTAAGCTAAGGTACAGAGCCATGTTTAAATTCAATTAAAGCAGGTCCTGGATTGTCTGGGAAGCTCCCAGTAGCCAATCATGTACAGAGCAGTAAGTGAAGTATTCCATATAATTATTAACGCTTTCAAGTTTGAAAGGCTTTTTGAAAGCAAAAATTGATTAAATCAGCTGATAATAAAAAGATAAACTGAGGCTTTGTGATGACCTGGTGTTAACAATTCATTCATTTACAGCGTCCTGGGTTCAAATCAAGGTTCTGGAGGTTTTACAAAAAACTGTATAGTTGTTGACTCTGTTGTGTTGTGTTTTTAAATGGATGTCTCCAATATCTTTGTTCTGGTGTGGATTTGACAATATTTCTTCTCCAAGGCTGTCAATAAAAAATAGGTAGTCAGGGGAGAAATCCCTGACACAGAGGCACTTTCTTCCCCATGGCATATGAGTCCAGGAAGCTCACTGACTGGGAACAATGTTACCCAATACATGACAAAGAGTTAGCGGAAATTGTACACAGTGTCAAGAAGTGGTGCTGTTACCTGGAAGAAGCTATGTTTTCACCCCAGGTCTTAACAGATCACAATCTATCTTCAGTGTTTCAACACCCAGTCACACTTGACACAGCGCCAAGCAGGCTGGTTCAAGCGTCTATCCCCCTACTAGCTGCATATCAAGTACAAGCCTGGGAAGGAACTTGTCACAGCTGATGCCCTTTTGCGACTCTACATAGTGTCCATCACTGGGGACAATGGCTTGGACCCAGATTGGCCAATGATTTACCTCTGCCCCAAGGCAACCTGTTACAAAGGCCTTAACTTTATAAACATATCCAATTCAAAGGACAATGAAAGTCAGCTCACCACCATAGCTGGTAACTTCTGCCTTGGGGCAGAGACAGGTGAGAAGACGCCTTACATTCCCACCACACAACAAGGCAACACCATACTACACTACCACTGCACCTTAGGTCATATCAGAGGACGTAACCTCTTCAAACCCATGAAACTTAAGGTTTGGTGGCCGTGTATATGCCAAGACATTTTGGATCTCCTCAAAACATGTGTATTGTGTGAAAAGAACACGTCTAAACCTGCACCCCCCAAGTCTGTTCTGCCCATTAAGGCCATGGAACTCTTCAAACAGTGGGCCCTCAATATTTTCAGACTGCTCCCAGAAAACAGACTTGGGAAGAAGTACATCATCACAGCCATCAACTACTTCACTGGTTGGCCAGTAGCATGGACAATCACTAACCATACTGCCACCACCATCACCTTTTTCATTGGCAAGGAAATTGTGGCCTGCTTTGGGCAACCCAAACGCCTCATCACACATGGTGGCCCTGAGCTTGTTGGGCATGTCATGAAGGCGTACTGCACCAAGAATGCCCTTCAACAAATAATCACAACTTCATACCATCTGCAAGACAATGGAAGCGTGGAGCAACTGAATGGTTCACTGGTCTAACTGATTGCCTAACTCTGACAGGAACATCTTAATACCGCGTGGACTGAACACTTTCCACCGCCCTACTCATCTTGCAAGCAAGAATCAACAGGGGCACTGTATTTAGCCCCAGAACCCTGGCCTTTGGGACGCCTTTGGGACGCCTGATAGCCTGGCGGGGGTAGAACAAGGGAAATTACAATCCACAGTTCCCAGGAAACCCCCTGTTGACTACTTCTTCCCTTAGCCAGTGGCACGCCAAGGCCTAGGATATTAAACACAAGCAAATTGAGGAAGTGACAAGGCACCTTGAGGCCAAATACATTGTAGGAGACTCTGTCTATACCCTCAACCCCAATTGCGCCTAATTAGAACCCAATCACTTGATACCCTCAAGATAGCCGTGGTCTATGACAACCACACCTACCAACTTGAAGATACACAAGAGAACACCAAGAAGCTTCACCACAATTGCTTGCGCCTCTGCTGTGTCATCCCCATACAAAAGTGTTTGTGAGGACCTTCCCAGATCTCCCACAAACTCTGATCCTGGTGTCTGACAACAAGCATGGGTCAAGGGGGGGTGTTGCAACCAAGTTTCCAGACTTGCCTATCAACGTTTCTTACAATACACAGGGGGTGCTTGATGAGTTGCCCCTTGACATTCTAACAACATGAGCCAATCTGATGGTAATATTGAACTGAGGGGACTTTCTCCTAATAAGGAGCACTACTAATTCACCCTGCTGATCTCTGCATAAGTTATTCCTTGGCTTCAAACCTTACATGGAACATGTCACCCCCTTGTGGCCTGGTGGCTTTCCCCATATGGTAATTTAATTGCAGTATTCTATAATAAACAGCATCTGCTTCTATCCATTCTTGTCCTTTCTATTAGACTGTTGTCTTCCCCAACCAAATACTGAATCCTCATTAGTTCAGTTGCAACATTAATTAAAAAAAGGCCATCCCACAAAAGTGATTTGAAATTTGGACCAAGGATTTAGCAATCCTGCATTTTTACGTTAAGGTTTTGAATTTATAGTAGAATAAAGTCTTATTTAATCCATTAAAACTTGATGTGAACCATATTTGTTCTTTAGTAGCAACAGAAGAGAGCCCCAAGGACTTTTTGAGGGTTGTAGTAGAAAAGCTTCTAGCAACTGCTTCAATTCAATGGCCACCTGTGCTTCTTCTATCTTATATTTTTATAGGGTTGAGATCAGATAGATTTTTATCATCAAAGTTGTGATAATTTTGAGTACCCTTTGTTTATCCAAAATAATGAGGACCTGTGGAAAACAAGTCAGTGTATTCTTATAGCAGTTCTTCAGCAGTTTGTTTTTCTTCAGGAGTTAGCCCAGCTCTAATAGAGGGGAGTGAAACTATAATGGCTTCATCTAGTAAACCAACATCTTTTAAAAATCTACAGGCTTTCTTGGAAGAGATTTCCTCAATATTCACCAAATGCAAATAGGCAATGTGAGTTTTGGTATAAATTATTATATGAGTTTTTATCAGATTTCCTAGTAATACATTCAATTCCCCATTGTAGGCTGTGTCTATTATTCCAGGAAAAACTAAAGGTTCTCAAGAAGAAGGGTTCCTGATGCTTTTTATGAGGACACGTTGAGTATTTGGGATCTCTAACGTATTCTGATGGGAACTATGTGTAAATACCCAATATGTGGGGGAGTACTCTAGCTAAGTATGGTCCCAAATTTGTTACTTGGAACCCAGTGAGCAAGGTGACAATTGGGTATACTGTCAATTATCAATGGAACACCTTTGTGTGTACATGAAATTGTCTAAAACTACCAGCAAAGTAACTATGTTTATAGTACATAAAGGTATATACAGCTAAGGGTTAATTGAATGGGGCAAAACCAGGGTGGGCCAGGAGTACAGCTGGGAGGAGTTTAGTTATGTGGGCTCCTTGTAGTAGCACTCTTTGGTGTGTTATTAGAAATGTCTATGTGGTTTAAAGATGTGTTAGTGGCCCCCAATCCCAAGGCAGGCTTTAAGGGCAGCAGAGAAGATAAGATTATTCATCTTCTATCTCCTGGGGAAGAGCAGACAAAGCTTAGTGTCTTTTGACTTTTCTTTAGGTAAATCTTGTAAATGATTTATTTGATGTGAATGAGGGTAATTTCACTCAATGATAGCACAATCTATCATTAAGTGAAGGTTCTTTATTATGTACTAGTGACTTTGGTGTAGCATGTGTCACAAAATCTTTGATTACTCCCTCTTGGGGAATTAGCGCCCCAAGTAGATCACCAAATGGCTCATCAACCAGCCAGTAAGCTGGTGGCACCATTACCAGCTGACCATCTATTACAGGGATCACATAATCCAGATCATAAACGGAACACAATTTGAACAAGCCTCGTGACCTAAGAGGAACATTAATCAGATAAGCCCCATGACCCCTGTGACGTACATTGATGGTATGTGGCTTGTCATGATACTATATATTATTCTATATTCATACCCAATAAAGCATTGTTCTTTTCTTAAATTTTCCCCTTATCTTTTTATTATACTTCCCAGAAGTATATACTCAATAGTGGTAGCACAGGTAGGTTATCCATACATACTATTGCAACTGAACCAATGTGGATTCAGTATTTGGAATTGGGGAAGACAACAGTCCAATAAAAAGGACAGAATAATAAGAATAAGGTATTGTTTATTGTAGAATACTGTGATTAATATACCATATGGGGAAAGCCACAAGGCCACAAGGGGGTAGCATAGTGGGAAATTCCATGTAAGGTTTGAAGCCAAGGAATAACTTGTGCAGGGATCAGCAAGTCAAATTGGTAACGCTCCTAATTAGGATGAAGTACCTGCCATTTTGATATTGCCACCAGATTAATCCATGTTGTTAGATACATCAAGGGGCAACTCATTGAGTTCCCCCTGTGTATTGTAAGATATGTTAGCAGGCAAGTCTGGAAACTCAGTTGCAACACCCCCCTTGCCCCCTGCTTGTTGTCAGACACCAAGACCGGAGTCTGTGGAAGGTCTGGGAAGGTCCGCACAAACAGCCTTTGGGTGGGGATGGCGCAGCCAGAGCGCAAGCAATCATGGTGAAGCTTCTTGGTATTTCCTTGGGCATCTTTGAGTTGATAGGTATGATTGTCATAGACAGCGGCTATCTTGAAGGGCCCTAGGTGGTTGGGCTCCAACTTGGTAGAATTGGGGTTGAGGGTGTAGACGGGGTCACCTACGGTGTATCTAGCTTTGAGGTGCTTTTTCCCTCCCTCAATTTGCTTGTGTTCAATTTCCTGGGCTTTGGCACGCCATTGGTCTAGGGATGGAGTTGTTACTAGGGGAGGCTTGTCGGGAACCCTGGACCGTAGCTTTCCCTGTTCAACTCCTGTCAGACTGTCTGGCGTCCCAGAAGCCAGGGTGCTGGGGCTGAACCCTGTGCTCCTGTTGATTCTTGCTTGCAGGATAAGTAGAGTGGTGGGCAGGTGTTCAGTCCATGTGGTGTTGGGGTGCTCTTTTGAGAGCTTGGCAATCAGTTGAATCAGTGAGTCATTTAAACGTTCCACACGTCCATTGCTTGAGGATAGTAGGGGGTTGTAACTATACGTTGGAGTGTGTTCCTGATGCATTATGCCTTCATGACATGTCCAACAAGTTTGGGGCCGCCATCTGTGATGAGACGTTTGGGTTGCCCAAAGCAGGCCACAATTTCCTTGCCAATAAAGCGGGTGATGGTGGTGGCAATGTGGTTAGTTTTTGTCCAGGCCACTGGCCAGCAAGTGAAGTAGTCAATGGCAGTGATAAAGTACTTATTCCCCATTCTGTCTTTGTAGAGTTTCCCCACAATGTCAAGGGCCCACTGCTCAAAGGGTTCCATGGCCTTGATGGGATTGACAGACTTGGGGGGTGCAGGTTTGGATGTGTTCTTTTTGTAAAGCACGCACATTTTGAGGAGGTGCAAGATGTCTTGACGCATGTGTGGCCACCAAACCTTCTGTTTCATGATATCAAAGAGGTTACACCCTCTGATGTGACCCAGGGTTTAGTGGTAGTGCAATATTGTGTTGCCTTGTTGTGTGGTGGGAATGTAAGGCGTCATCTCACCTGTCTCTGCCCGACGGCAGACGTTACCAGCATTGGTGATGAACTGACTCTTGTTGTCCTTCAACTTGGAGATGGTTACCGAGTTAAGGCCCTTGTAGCAAGTTGCCTCTGGGCAGAGGTATAGCATGGGCCAATTGGGGTTCAAACCATTGTCCCCAGTGATGGATGCTACGTAGAGTTGCAAAAGGGCGTCAGCTAAGACAAGTTCCTTCCTAGGCTTGTACTTGATGCGCAACTGGTAAGGGGATAGATGCTCAACCCATCTTGCTTGGCGGTGTGTCAAGTGGGACTGTGTGTTGAAGTACTGGAGCAATTTGTGGTCCGTCAGAACGCAGGGTGGGAAGGTTACACCTTCCAGGTAACAGCACCACTTCTCAAAGCAGTGCATAATTGCTGCCAGCTCTTTATCATGGATGGGATAGTGTTTTTCTGAGTTGGTAAGTTTCCTGGATTTATATGCCACAGGGAGAAAGACGCCATCATAAGTTTCTACCCTTAGCACACCCCCTATGGCTCTGTCAGAGGCATTGGTCTCAAGTTTGTACTGACAGTTTTGATTGGGAAACTGCAGTACTGGTGCTGTTGTGAGTCTTTGTTTCAACATTTCAAAGGCTTGATCTCTGACAGGGGTCCAACAAAAGCGCTGTTTGGTGTTGAGGAGCTCAGTGAGAGGTGCAATTAGTTCCCTGCAATTGGGAATGAGCTTGTGCACGTAGGCAACCATGCCTAAGAATGTCCGCACCTGGCCCACATCAGTGGGGGGCAGCATGCTGGTGATTGCCTTAATTTTGGCAGGGTTGGGCTTTATCCCTTGGGAAGAGATGGTGTGCCCAAGGAATAAAAGCTCTAGCTTGAGGAACTTGCATTTGGAGGGTTTAGCTTTTAGCTGGTTTTTCTGAAGGGTATTGAGGACAGCACGGAGGTGTTAGAGGTGTGTGGTTTGATCTTGACTGAAGATAATAATGTTGTCAAGGTACATAACCACAAATTTTCTAATCAGGTCCTCAAATGCTTTGTTCATCAACATGGCAAAGGTGGAAGGAGTGTTGCTCATTCCAAAGTTCATGACACGATACTCAAACGACCTGTAGCGTGTGCAAAAGGCAGTTTTTGCCTCATCCCCTGGTGCAATGTGGACCTGGTTGTACCCTGCAGTGAGATTGATCTTGCTAAAGACCTTTGCACCTGCAAGTGTATCAAACAGGCCGTCAATCAGCAACAGGGGGTACTTATTCTTGACTGTCACCTCATTTAGGTCGTGATAAGTCTGTGACCAGGCAAAGGGACCCGTCCTACTTGGCTACAAAGAATACAGTTGCCCTGTATGGAGAGAGAAAGGGAAAAATGAAGACCTTATCAAGCACTTTCACAAGGTGTTGGTGGAGGGTCTCATCTTCCTTTGGTGTAAGATGGTATAATGGTCATGCTTTAGGTAACAATCCTTTAAGTTTTACAGTGTGCTGGATCTCCCAGGGAGAAGGTAATTGTTCAAGTGTATCACTGAATACATCCTTGTACTCCTCAAGGAGTGCAGCAAGCGCTGGTGGTGGTGAGGAGGTCAAGGGAGGGACTGCAGATGGTTCAGCGCAGATAACTTTGACTGAGCATTGATTAAAGTCTAGTTTCTCCTCCTTGAAATTGTATGAGCCTGTCTCTGTTATTCTGAAAAACACAGTATCATGGAGTAACTTGCTCATTTCCACAGGGTAGATTTGGAACCCCACCCTATTTTTATTGAGGGTGATGACAGAGGTATTCCAGTTGATGTAGGGGAAATTGTGCCTAAGCCAGTTGAGGCCAGCAATTACGTTGTGGCTGAGCCCAGCCATGATTGGCCCAGAGAGCTTAACATGTATGTTCCCCATTCTCACAGAGAAGGGTACCATCTTGTGGGTGATTGCAAATCTGCGGGAGTTAGCTACTTATACTGCCTTGAATCTGCTAGGCACTTGGTCCAGTTATTGAGAGTTGGCAAACGCCTGGTTCACCATAGTGTGATTGGCCCTGGTATCTACCAGTAATTTGTGGGTGTTCCCACAGAAATAGAAGGGATAGGATAAGTATGTTACTTTATTTGAGGAGTTATTTGCTTGTAGTACGGGGTTGTCACTGTGGACTTGGAAGACGTCCAGGGTTTCAACTTCATGGATGTTGTAGTCACAGGGCTTCTTTGCAAGCAAGGATTGAGAGGATGGGTCAGGTGGGGTTGCAAGGACTCTTGTTGCTACAACCTGCAGGCTTTTCCCTGATCCTTAATCTGTGCTAGCTGGAGCTCCCCCTTGCAAGGGTGTTTAGTCCCATTATCCTGCTGACAGGGCTGGCGGCGGCCCACTTGATTATGGCCATTGCCAGGTGTTGTACGCAGTTAGGATGAAGCGTCACTGGTACTGCAGAAGCCCATTGAGTCCTGGTTGTTAGCCACCACAATGGCCTTGTAGCAGTCATCAATGGAGATGCAGCAACCTACGGGGACCCACTTACATATATGGGATTTTAACCCATTGATGAAGAGGGTGAGGAGCATTGCATTTCCGTTGGTCACAGCTTTGGGGGCGGCAGCAAGAGCTTGTTGCCAGGCAGCAAGGTACTCAGGAACAGACTTTGAAATCCCTGGCTTTTTGACTTGACAATTCATCCATCAATCTTTTGATTGGAAATTGGAAAGATATTTGGAATTACTTGATGATTGGCACAAATGTTGATGCATTGGTCAAATTGGTGGCACTAAAGCCAAAGTGCTCCAAGAATTAAGAATGATTCTTCCTGACTTGAAATCAATAGGCTGGTCTGCCTAAACCCAATCCAAAATAAGTATCTACTTTGATCAATCTAGCGGTGCAGCAGCGCCACCCCAAAATATCTAAGTGCTCCATAGGGGCTGAAAACTTGGTCACTAATACACTTTTAGGTGCTTATCCCAAACATCATAACCACAATAATGGTTGGTTTATGGGTTAACCCAGTTCTGCCTATATTGGCTGGGGTTGAACCCCAAAAAACTCCTTGATATAATTTTCATATGTTATATTATTATACTCTGCAATGGAGTGGATCCCACCCATAGGACATGGGATGGATGGACTGGTTTCCAAGAAGAAAGCCACAATAGTAGCTTGAAATTTCAGCTGTCATCACACTCACCTCAGGACGAGGTCAGGAGCAGAAATGATGCAATAACAATGACTCTGCAATGGAGCATTGGGTGAGATGTCTTTTGGGTATCACTATCCAGTAAAGCCCAAATACACAGGCCGGTCTGGCCCTAGGATTCTTGGGTTAACTGCCCATGAGATAACAATCCTATAAAAGGATATTTTTCTAACAATAATAAAGATTCAACTCTTGCTCTCTTCAACTTTACTCTTTATTAAGGTTTATCTGCATTTAAAGATAGTAAGACTGTGTTTTGGTCTGCATAGATAAGTAAAAGGTATTTTTGAAGTTAGTAACTGTGTATTGACATCTTTAATCTTCATACAAGGAACCAATACTCTCTTCCCTTATAGTGAACCTTTCTACTCTCTTCTTCCCAAAGTTGACACAGACCCAGTTTGTTTGATTGCTAGAAGAGGAGTCCCCACAACAATGGGGGAGAAGGTTTTGCTGTAGCAGAACTTGGCGGCGTCTCAGAATGCTGCCCAGGTAACATCAAGTTCTTGACTGGCCCAGTTGGTGAACCACACAGCAGCAGGCCCTGTGAGACAACCAGACGCAGTGGCAACCCACATGGACTCAGGAACCTGACAGATACAGAGGCAGGTTTTAGTATATTGGAGCCAACTGATAATGTTGGCCCCCTCAATGCCCCCCGCAAAGGATTCTAGCTGAAGGTTGAGCATGCGTTGGGACAGGTCTGACTGGGTCAGGGTGACGCTAGTGTCATTCTGCCTAAGGCAGAGACAATTGTACACACTTGTGAGAGCTAGCTGGTCTTGATAGATGATGTACCCGTCAGGGATGTCCCCCTTGGGGATTGGCAGGAAAGTTTCTTGTTGGGGAGTAGCCATACAACCTGTACTCCGTCCTTTCTTAGGGGGGATTTTGTTTTGGGTAGGTTGTCAACCTACCGCTGCTATCACTGTTGCAACTGAACCAATGAGGATTCAGTATTTGGAATTGGGGAAGACAACAGTCTAATAGAAAGTACAGAATAATAAGAATAAGGTATTGTTTATTGTAGAATACTGTGATTAAATTACCATATGGGGAAAGCCACAAGGCCACAAGGGGGTAGCATAGTGGGAAATTCCATGTAAGGTTTGAAGCTGAGGAATAACTTGTGCAGGGATCAGCAAGTCAAATTGATAACGCTCCTAATTAGGATGAAGTACCTGCCATTTGATATTATCACCAGATTAATCCATGTTGTTAGATGTGTTAAGGGGTGACTTGTTGAGCGCCCCTTGTGTATTGTAAGATATGTTAGCAGGCAATTCTGGAAACTCAGTTGCAACACTACCCAACCCAAAGGGAAAATTCCTCCTAAGAAAAAGACTCAATCAACTTACTCCCTAACGGCTGGAGAGACTTCAAAGAAGGACAAGACGTCCCTGCAATCTAAAATAACGTCCTTAACCCATCAAACAGTGCAATGCTCTCAAAGCCTGCAGACTGTTACCCATAGCGTCAACCAAGACAGGACTACAGCAGCCTGAAATACCTAATCTTGTGTTCCAACGTTTCATAAATGACATTTCAATACTTGTATTGAAAACCTGGGAATTGAAACCCAGGTCTTAGGGAAAGCCTTATGTTGACCAGAGTAGACAGAAAACTGCCCAACTGCCAGTTGGGTCAACCCCTGGACCACCAGAGATAGCTGACCCAAACCAGGAGGAATAGAAACCTGCCAACCTGCAAAGTTTCAATACTGGAGGTTCAAAATCAACATCAGAGACCCTGAAATCAAACCCCAACCCTCCAAAAACTACTTAAGTCACACAAAGTTGACAGAAACCCGCCAACTTGTTAAATTGCAAACCCAAGTTAACAAGTTACTCCAAGACCCGCCAGTCTCCCAAGGACAATTCCCCAAATGGTCATCAGATTGCTGCCAACCTTGCGCCACCAAAGATCCAGACCTATGCAGAAGTTGTAGTTTGTCTGAAGGAAATTACAACAAAACCTACTTCTAACTCTGACAATGACCACAAGCAGCGCCAGTCTTCTATCCAGAATGGGTATTACAATTAAACTACTCAGGTGATGTGGTGAACAGTAGTGGCGGAACAAAGCATTGCCACTTCTGTTCACTAGAGCAGAAACAACCTGGATCTGCTGCCCTCAAGACTCTAAACCAAGGTCCATGTCCTGCCAGTGCCTTGTCTGCAAACCTGAACCCTGCAAAAATCAAAAAAGCCAAAACCCATGATATAAAAGCCCCAGCGGTATGGGGATGACCATATTGTCATTTTTGATAATGAAGTTTTATGAACCTTTGGTTTGAACAAATCTTACCTTATCTAGTCTTAGTGATCTTTCATCTTAACCCCAGCCAATCATACCATCAGGCAACCACCCCCTCTGGAGACCAACCTGCCAACCCTCCCCAGGCACTATACTGTCCCCTAGAAGCCCCCTTTAGACCTGTGAATTTTACCAAATACTCTCTCAATCCCAACTACTCAGAGTACAACTTGGAGACCATCCTCATTGCTGATTCCTTGGCAAGGACTAGAGAAACTGAATACATAGGACTTAAAAGAAAGTGGTACAAAAGGCTGACAAGATTGTTCAAAGACAAGTACAATTATCTGCCTGCCTACTTTGTTCTCATAACTCTGCCCTTAACCCTGCAACCCAACCGCCCAATGGAAACCCCCACTGCAGCCAAGACTACATCCACCCAACTGTTTGGAGTTCTCTACATTACTTTGACAGTAATGGTAGACACTATGGTTCCCAACGCCAGGCCCTGGTCTTTGCTTGGGCAATCTGTATCCTATATTATCAAGTTAGCATCCATCCTATAGTGGGCATTACTCTTTGGCCCAGCCATATTCTGTCCTGAGTCAACCAATGCCTCTACCTATGCCTGCCTTCCTGACACAATGCCTGTGTACATCCAAAATTGGAGATTTTTCAGGACTATGTCAGGAAAACTCCTCTCCCTGGCTCAACAGTACACAGCAAATTTGAGCAAGTGGACTACCCCCAAAGGCTCTGGGTCAGTTTGATTTCCCTTTGTGTTACAGGAATTGCATCATGTTTTGTAAGCAAATGGCTAGCCTAACACCCCAACCAGAAGGAAAACTGGGAGGTATTCAAAACTGCATTCCTTGAAAAGTTCTCCATGAAGGATTATGATGTGGTGATCATGACAGAACTTCAAACCTTCAAAATGACAGGAACAATTGAGGAGTACATCACTGCTTATGAAGACCTACCTGCCCGCGCACCCAACACCATCAACTTTGATGAACCTGGGCCACATTTGGACTTCTACAATGGCCTTGCCACGCACATCAGAGGTAAGTTTGACATGAACTGCTGCAAGAATCTTGAAGATGTATTCTTGGAAGGAAAATGCACGGCTCAGAAATATGACAATCTACATGCAACCAACAAGCGCAAGGAGAGTCCTACAGCCAAGAAAGACCCTCAACCAAACAAGCAAAATAATTGAGCCAACAACACCCATTCTCAAACTGAAAATCTTACTGCACAAGCCAACCAGGCAAGTACCAAAGATATCAATGAGGAGGGAAAAGCTCAGGGGAGTGCTTAGGCAAGCCGCCCTCCCCCAACCTACAAGACTTGTACAGGGACCAAGATGTGTATTCAATCACCATGATCCAAGTACCCTTTAGCAAACCTCTACTGTTTGCCACCCAAACTGGAAATAAACTCCTCACTTATCCTTTCTGTTTTTGCAGATATCAGGGCACCTCACTATTCAACACCGGAGAAGACCAATCTCTTGTCAGCAAGGAATTCACCAATCTCATGAAGCTACCTACCACCCAAAGCAGTATCAGGAGAGTCATCATGGCAGACAACAGAAGCACACCAGTCACTCAAGAGGCAAAATCTTTCTGCACCCAAATTGGAGACATGCAAACCACACTCAGTGGGCCCATCATACCAATCCCCAATTATAATGTTAAACTTGGCCTAGATTGGATGAGGAAAACTAAACCTCACATTGACTGGGATAGTTCTACCCTCACCATATAATGAGGAGAGGTGCATCACCATGTTTACCCAACTTACCTTGATACGTTTATGAGGAACCATGTACTTGTGAAAATCATGGAAACAGAAGAGGAAACTGACCCTAGAAAGATCAACTAGAACACCTGTACATACAAAGTTATCCACTTCAAAAATACAGAGACCAGACATGAAGAGAACTCTATCCAAGATCAGCTTGTCAGTGAGTTTCCCTCTGTTTTCCAAGAAGCACTACCAGGATTATCACCTGACTACAGCATACAACACAAAATTGACCTCAAAGGGAGTGTACCTAAGGCATGACCTATCTACCGCCTCACACCACAAGAAGAGAACACCCTTAAAGCCTACCTTGATTAAGCGCTTGAGAAAGGACTCATACAACCATCAAAGTCACCTTTTAGTGCTGCTGTCTTCTTTGAGGCAAATAAAGATGGAGGACTCCTCCTGATCACCAACTACATAGCGCTCAACAAGGTCACAATTAAGAACAGTTATTCCCTTCTCCTTATTGACAACCTTTTTGACGCCATGGGGAGTCCCAAATCTTCACAAAATTGATTTGATAGCTGTTTATCACCAAATTTGTGTGAAACCTGAAGACATCCCAAAGACCGCGTTCAGAACCAAATACCAATTCTTTGAATGTGTTGTTCTCAACTTTGGAATGAAAAATGCTCCCAGTACCTTTGTGACCTTCATGAACAAAGTTTTCAATGAAAACAATGAAAAACAAGTAATTATATACCTGGACAACATCATCATTTACAGTCTCAACCTAAAACAACACTGGGAAGATGTCTTCCTGGTTTTCTGTACCCTTAAGGAAAACCAACTCATTACCAAGACATCAAAGTGTGACCTCTTCTTGTCTATACTCTCATTCCTTGGCCACATTATCATCAAGGACAGAATTAAACCAGACCTGGAAAAGATATGTGCCATAACTGAAATGCCAGCTCCCAGAAAAAAAGCAAACTCTGTACCTGCCTTGGAATGGTAGCCTACAAAAGAATGTTCATCCCTGACTGGGGTGCCCTAACAGCCCCCCTGTCTGCCATTACAAGAAAAACAACCAGTTTGTCTGGAAACCACTACAGACCAACATTTCTGCCAACTGAAGGAACACATGGTTACTGCCCCTATCCTCCAATATCTAAATTATGAGGGAATCTATGAACTAGAAACTAATGCTTCTGACTATGCCATAGGAGGAGTACTCTGCATCCAACTGACAGAAAAGGACTTTCTCTCTGTGAAATATGAGTCAAGAAAACTATCCAACAGCAAACAAAGATATCCCATACACAATAAAGAGTTGGTAGCCATCATACATTGCCTCATGAAGTGGTGATGCTATCAGGAAGGGGCCCAAACGTTCAAAGTACTCACCAATCACAAGTTGTTGATATTCTTCAAAACGCAACAACACCTGTTAAGAAGACAAGCCAAATGGATGAGTATTATACAGAGATACCCCATGCAAATTGAATACAAGCCAGGAAGGGAGATACTTACTGCAGACGCCCTATCAAGGCTATACAATAAACACATCCTTTGCACTGATGGCAAACCCAACTGGCCCATGTTAATTATGGGGAATCTCCAGGAAGGGTTCCCACCTGGAACACTAATAGACATCCAAGAGAAGGTCTCAAGAACAAACACCTGTTTAAAAACGTATATGGTACTCTGCACCAAATACTTCCAAATGGTGAAACTGTACCTTACGTCCCGTCAACGCAAAAGATTAACACAATCCTCTAATATCACAGAGACCTGGGACACACCCATAGCAGGAACTTGCAAAAATATCTCAAGACACGCTACTGGTGGCCCAGCATGCTAGATGATATCATAGAGGTACTAGAACAATGCAAAGTCTGTGAAAATTACACCCAAACCAAAGCACCACCCAAGTCAGTAGTACCTGTATCTATCACACAACCCTTCAAGATGTTGTTGGATATTGTGGGATCAATGCCTGGTGAAAACAAGGGCAAGAAGTAAATCATAACTGCTATTGTCTATGCAACCAGGTGGTCTGTGGCACAAGCCATCAAAGAACACAAAGGCAATGATGTGAGACAATTTATTAGAAAAGAGATCATAGCCAAGTTTGAGAAACCTGACCTCCTAATCACAGATGGAGGCACCAAACTTAAAGTCATTGATACCAATATCTACATTGCCAAAAATGGAATAAAACACATCACAGCCAGCCTGTACCACCCTCAAGCAAATGGACAAGTAGAACAACTAAATGGCGCACTTGTAGAAGCCATTAGTGAGTTATCTGCTAACAATCCAAAGGCCTGGGTTGACATGCTCCCAACAGCACTCATGGTCTGTAGAACACAAGTCAACTGTAATACAGGTAAAAGCCCTTATGAGCTTGTCTATGGACAGCGGCCTGCTCTTGTCAGTACAACTGCAGAACCACAATTACCTCTGCCCAAAAAGGTGCCAGACAACTGTGACCCCAATGTACAACGCGCTAGAAAAGACCAAGAGAAAATGGAACACCAAAGAGTCAAGAGGAAAACAATCCCATTACAGCAGGAACGCTTTCAAGTCAGGGACAAGATCTGGGCCCTTAATTACAATGTGCACAAATTGAAACCATGGTTATGAGGGCCAGGAATCATCATGGAAGTCAAACCAAACAACACTTACCTTGTCAAAAAAATTGGCACTTGAACAGAATTCAAGCGTATGCACCACAACTGACTCTGCCTGTGTAAAGCAAGAACAGCCCAACAAAATTCCAGACTCCCTGTCCCCAACGCCAAACTAGATCAATACCAAGCTTTAATACCTGATACTTTTAAGAAAATTCCCAAGGCTCCTCCTTCCAGCACCCCAGGGAGAGATGTTGCAACATCTTTGATTACTCTCTCTTGGTTAATTAGCGCCCCAAGTATATCATCAAATGGCTCACTGAATGGTTCATCAACCAGTCATTAAACTGGTGGCACCATTACCAGCCAACCATCTATTACAGGGATCACATAATCCAGATCCTAAATGGAACACAACTTGAACAAGTCTTGTGACCTAAGAAAAACATTACTTAGATAAGCCCCATGACCCCTGTGACATACATTGAGGGTAAGTGGCTTGTCATGATACTATACATTATCCTATATTCATACCCAATAAAGTATCATTCTCTTCTTGAATTCTCCCCTTATTTTGTTTATTATAATTCCCAGAAGTATATAATTGACAAATGAATAATGAAAAAAAATTATTGGGAACCCCAAACACTTGGTGAAGTATGAAATTCCTTTTCTTGTAAATCTACTGCCCCCTTTGGCTTTGTATTGCACTATTTTTCTTCATCACACTAAGAAAAGCTCCAAAATGCCAGCCAAGCCACTCAATTCTTTATGGGATTTGGTGCACACTATAGATAAAAGATTTGTTTAGTGTATCTTGCAGGTCCCCTGGCCCTTGCTGCTCCCCCCTGGGAAGAAACACTGGTTAATTTGTACTTTCTATTGGCATGGTGTCAACTGCTTTTGAAAACAATTAGGAACAGCCAATCAGGAGATTATGTACCAATATCAACAAAGCCAAATGAACCCCAAATGTCTATGATCAACTACAGCTAATCAGATGTAGGTCTGTAAATTAGTATGGAGCCCTCCTGTTCCCCTGGTTTGGTTCAGCAAAATTTCTCCCTCAGCCAATTGGATTCAGGCCAAGTTGTCATGTGATTCACCAATTTGCAACTCTCCCCTTTTAACTTAGCAAGGGGAATTTCAGTCCCCTGCTTGTTGATTCTCTGATTACATTAAAAACTTAGAGTCTGCTTTTACACTGTTTCCATTTATTTGGGCTCCAAACTCTGTGCTTTGAGTTCCCTTCAAAATTTAAAAGTGTTAGTTGTCTTCTTAATATTTCTTACCTTTAAGTGGTCCTGTTTGAACCCAGTGATTTTTTTGAAACCCCCAGAAGAAATGTTAGTGTATAGATGTTATTTAATACACTTACGCTTTCAAAATCACAGTTCAAACTAAAAATCAAGTTAATAATTCATATAAAAACTTACTTTTATATTATATTTTACTTGTTTTTGATTGTTTTTGAGCCTGCTTTTAATAGAATTGACATTAAAGCTGTTTGCAATCACCTAAAAACCAACCTAAGTCTCCTGACTTGCTACTGCTTGTGTTTTTGCTTCTGGCTACACCAGATAGTTAAATTTCTATAACTAAAGACCTTGGGAACCCCCCATTTGGACTCCAAATTTCCTGGAGCTTACAAAGGTGATATTCACTGTCTTTAAATTTGTTGTGTTTTCTCTGAGTCTATTTTTGTTGCTCCTTTGGTTGACCTCTCCAGATCTTTGGTGTAAAGCCACTCCCCCCTTTGGCCTTAGATAGGAAAATCTTCCCATGTTGTACCAAGAAATCTCCTCAGAAGCCAACCAAGCCCCTAAACTCCCTTGAAGATTTAGCCCACACAGTTGACAAGAGATTTGTGTTAGCATACCCCTCTCAGGTGGCAAATGTTGAGGTTGGGAACTCTGTTCCTACTTGGGAGGAATCCCTGATTGATTTGGACTATTTTTTGGCTTGGGCTCAACTGCATTTAAAATTAATTAGGTCTAAACAATCAGGTTGTGCTACTGCCAAATCATTAAATTCCAACTTAACTGGATTGAATGGTGATCTGCCCCCTTCATTTTATCCCAGTCAATCAGAGTTGGGGTTGGAAATTGATACAAATCCCTCCAGCTTGTTGGATTTGCCTGGAAAATTTTCTCCTGCAGCCAATCAAATCTGCGCCTCTGGGTCAGATGACCTTTGAATTCTGTTTACCTCTTTTAAAGCAAGGCAGGGGACTTTCAGGCCCCTGCTTGCTCATTCATTCAAATTAAAGTTTATAACTTTCTCTCACTTGTGTTTTAAAACTTTGGGGCCTTTTCAATTCCCCTTCTTTTATCCCTGGCTTATTTCAGTATTTTTATTGCTGCTCATTTTCTTATTTGCCTTTCCCTGGCTTACAGTGTTGTTTCAAAGCCCCTAAAGTTAATGTTAGTGTTAGTACATACCCTTACCTTAGTTGCTTTCAAAAAAACTAGTTTGAACTTTAAAATTAGTATTACAATTGCTATAATTATTTAATTTAAGTTTGAAATCATTGTTCATTTGCTTTTGGGTTGCTTCTTGCTTTATATACACTTTAAGTTTCTTTTAAACCCACTTTCAAAGTCAACTGTTATCCCATGGCTGCTATCCTTGCTCCTCTCAGCCTTGCCCTTGACCTTCTTGTTTGTGTTGGACTGTCAATTGCCCCTTTCCTTGTTTTGCAAAATAAAGACAAGAAAAGCCTTAGAGCAAACAAACCTGTTGCTGTTGACCTCAGTATATGATACAGAGAGAAATGTTGGTGCCTCTTGTCAAGTTTGTTGTTTACACCTTGGCATCAACTTTGATGTTGATATGATGTACTACCCCAGATCTGTGGTGGTATATTTCCCATTCATTTCAACATGTTGGTGCTAACCCAGATCAGTTGTGCATTTTCTGGAGAACATCCCTGTATGTGCCCAGGATACCTTTGCCGCCAGTGAGAATGTTGTAAGAAGCTTGACATGTGACACCCTCAAGTTCTCTGCCCTTGATTCTGTTCCACCCATGACCCCTAGCCCAGCCATCTTTTCTTCTCCTCCCTCAGAGATCCCAGTCTCACAGGTCCCAGAAGAGGACTTGGTTGGGCAAGAGTCAGCCCCCAAGCGTGCTTCCTGGTTACTTGGTGGAATGCTATTGATGGGTTTAGACTCATACTTCCCCCACCTGTCTGCCACGTCCTCCCTATGAACACCCCTTCAAGCAGCCATCCCAGTCTTGTACTGGGTGGTGTCTTGGTGAGTTCTTCCACCTGGATGGGAGCCAAACTTAGTTAGTTTAGCCCCCCTCTCTCACATTTGGGGTCAACTCTCTTCTTCTGCGCGCCTTGTGGGTAACAAACCTTCTAGTATCCTGCACCTTTCAGCCACCCTCCTTGTCTCAGGGGGGGGTGTTGGTCAAGAGTCTAACCTGAAATAACCTAGATCTGTACTCTGTTGATCCTGTCTTGCTTGCTTCTGTTGTAGAGGGAGCACCTCCTTCTCCTCCTCCTCAACTAGAGAGCAACAACTCTTCTCCCCTTCAGGCACCTGAGGTTCCAACTCTTGTTCCCTCTTGTGCTCCTTGATTGCTCACTGGCCTCATGTTAATGGGACTGAACACCTACTTTCCTCAACTGTCTCCAGTGTCTTCCCTCTGGTCCCCTCTTATAGAGGCTGTCCCAGAAATCCACTGGGTGACATCATGGTGGTTTGTCTCACAAGAATTGGAGCCAAACTTATTTAGTTTAGCCCCCCTCTCTCACATTTCTGGGGTGGTATTGGGGTGAATTCAGTGGCAATGTATTGCCAATTCCTGGCTGGCATTAGCATGAGGAGTTTTGGGATGCTTTCATACATTGAAATTCATTAAGAGCAGTTAGTTCATGATTATTGGTGCAGTGTAGCTTGTCAACCCCTCCCTTATTTAAAAAATTCCCAATTTGGGCAGCAGTTCCCCCCAAATTGGGAATTGGGGAAATTTCCTTTTTTGGTTTCCTGATTTAGAAGTTTCCCTATTTGGGGGGTGGATGGGTCAGCTGTGGGGGGTGCCACTAGCAGCTGGCTGGTAGGCGCGCTTGGGGTGGCTGAATAGCTGAGCGTGCAGCCATCAGGAGCCTAGTGGTTGGCTGCACAGTCTGCAGCTGGCCTATAAAAGGCAGAATTGCCAGAATATGATTTTTTAAATTTTGTTTTTTTGCTGTGCGCTTTTTGTGGCAGTTTCTCCAATCAGGGGAAACTGCTGCAAATAATCCCCTTGATTATTTGGTAACATTGTGTTACAAATGTTGATTTCTTGATATATTTTGTCAGGAATATTCCTGACACTTTGACCTGTGATTTGGGAGTAGTGATAGTCTTCTCTACTTAACAGACAGAAATTCCTTCATTGACTGGAGAAGCAGAAGGGTAAAGTTTGATCCTTATTTGTACTACATGATAATGGCAAGTTAGAATATCATTTAGACTTTTCTAAAAGACAGGAGCAACATTTCTAAGGCCCTTTAGAAATTGCAGGAGCAGCATATAAAGGAATGTAATATCTAAGTAAATATAGGAATTTTCTGGTGAGTTAATGATCCCATCAAACTCTTCAAGGACTTTTTTTCTACCAAGAAATCATAGTTCTTGTTTTCTAGTACTATTGTCAGTGCAGTGAGAACAAGTTTCTCAAATCTTAGAGGAAGAGAGGAGTAAGCTCATTGATTGAGTGTTACTAGTTCTGCAAGTTCCATAAAAGGTATAATAATCAACATTTGGAGCCATTTTGAGTTTTCTAATTAGCTATGTGGAGATAATATTGACAGGGGAACCATATTAAGTATAGCAATAACTTTGACTTTGTGCACAACAATTTCAACTTGGACTACTTTGACTCCAAAAGAGGGTTGAATGATTGTTGCTTAGTTAGCATTTCTAATCTTAGTTAATACTGGAAGGACAGGAAAATCTTCTGGCCAAGGTAGGGGTTGTTTGAAAAATTGAAAGACATGAGCTACCAAAGCTTGACTTTCAGTAGAAGACTTGGAGATAATAGGTTCACTGGGAATTTGTCCAAAATACTATATTGGGTCACTAGGTGCAAGAGACCTTTTTAAACATACAGGGATTGTAATGGCTTCAGGTGCAGCCAACAAAAACAACTAGGACTGATGATAGTATTGATAAAAGGAGGGGGAATGAAAGTTTATCAACCAAGGGAGCCCTGTTCCCTAGGTTGACATGTCTTTTTATGCCTCTTCAGCTTGGCGTTTTAAGCATACCTTAATTATATTTCTTCAATCATTGTAATAGGCACATTTGGTGTTAGTCTTGGGATTCACAGTAGGATCTGAGGAGGTTGAGTTGTTTTTGTACCTCCTCTATTACTGGGGAGAAGATTGGGAGGAATATCTGAAATAGCTTCTTTGATATCCAGGATGGCAGCAAACCAACGTCTACCACTCTTCAGATAGAGTTTAAAATGTAGAAAAGAAGCAACAGCAGATGTGGCAGCAGTAATAGCACCATAAATAGTGACCCTTCCACAATTTACCAATACTTGAACATTCCTATGAAGGCAATCAGCAAACTTGATAGTAGATTCTTCCCTTCTGGGCTGAATAATCATAAAGGCTTGTTTCTGGTTGCCCAATGTTTGGTTGCCTCTGAATTTACTTATTAAGGCATTTTTGACAATGGCCCAGATGGATTGGGTTATTAGGTGAGGGGCCATGATTTCTTGCACCAAGCAACTAAGACAAGAAGAAAGATGCTTTACTAACTGTCAATCTGAATCACCTTCCATAGCACTTTTGTAGACATACAAGAAGCTATACTTTCTTCTCTTGGAGTATATTTCTCATTAAAAGTGGGATTAAAGAAAGTGTTGGAATTCATTATGTTGATATGAGGTTCATCATGGGGATTGTCATAAGATTTTCTAGGAGGGTAAGAATAAGACCAATTTTCTCTTGAACAATCAACTTCTCTTTTTATCAGGGCTAAGTCATCTTGCAATGCAGAGATAAGAACAGCATTGGGATTTAAGGCAGTAGTAGGGGCATCTAGGGATTGTCCAAATCAAACTGGAATTGAGTAATGATGTTTTTTATCTGAGCCATTTCATGAGCTTGCAATCAGACTTGTTCCCAGAGATTTTGAACTTCTGTAGTACTATTTAAAAGGAGAGCATCAAGATCTTGTAGTCAATTTATCAAAGCAGGTAATAAAAATTCAGTGTTAGGAATCACTTGCATAATATTCCTGACAGCAATCAGACAGTATCTTTAATAAGAGAATATTTTTTCTCTTCCCTATTAATTATATTACCTAGAAATGATGTGTTAATAGGTAAAAATGTTCTATTTTACCTGATAATAATGGTTGGGTCAAATTATTAAATCCATTAATCTCTGGGATAGGGATCTAACCCACTATTTCCTTTGACATAGTTGGTGTCCTAGGAAGTGAGATTAGTTTAGATGATAATTTTAAGCAATTTTTACCTTTGTAACTCATTTCCAGCCAATCAGGGAGCCTGAAATTACTGTGAACTATTATTTATCTATTTCTAATGATATTGGCTTGCTTTTTGGCCCAGACTCCATGTTTTCTGGTATGTTGTCTTCTGTGTCTGTTGTTGGTTCCTGCTCCTTGTCCCCAGCTTCTGTGGGGAGAAAAGTTTAAGTTCTCCAGGTTTGGCTTGTCTGTTGGGGTAAAATCAGGTTACATTTAAGTAATTATGTTGTTGAAAATATAACTATGAGGATATTAATTTCAGATCCCCAGTTTTTTAAGTTTCAAATTACCCAACTTCCCCATAAGCATCCCCAAATCCCTGCATAACCTTTATATATTTCTACAACTTATTTTCTTACTACCATGCTATATAAGGCTGTTAAGTTATATTTTATGAATTTTTCAATCGATAAAGTCTTTCATCCACTCATTTGACTACTCTCTTAATTCTAAATCAACTCCATTACAACTGTTGTTCTTTTTGCGTTACAGCGCCACAATTATTTAAGATTATAGGTCACAAGACATTTTCTTGAATAAGGTCTTATGTGAGTATATGAGTAGTGTTTTATCAGAAGAGCCAGGATTGAATGAAACCATGATTATTGTCTGGCAATGGCTTCTGATTGCGCAGAAGTACTTAAAGATTAGGATAAAGGTCAACCAGATTAAGAATAAAATAAAGATGGTTAAAGATGATTTTATTGTACATGATTAATTCTTCTTATACCTTCTACAATGGTAATCTCCTTGGCTGCTAGCAATTTCTTCTAGGACATTTTAACACGCCCCAAATTTGGGTAATTATTAATCTAGGTTTGGCGCTTATTGCATGTCAACCAATAGAATATTTTCATCTACACCCATCATAAGTGATCCTTGCTGGCATGTAATAATTTAGTTTCTTCATGATCACTTCCTACTTCTCTGGCATACTTCAAGCATAATGCTTATTAATATGATAAATATGTGAATTTGAGAGTATGGGGAATTGAACCCAGCGCCTTGGCGCTTGATGTAAAAATAAAGTGACGCCTGCCATATTTGCCAGTTGGTGCTTGCAATAATTTTTAGTTGGCGCGGCAGCACCTAATCCAGTTGCTAGGTGGCGCCTGTGTCCTTTCCAAAGTGGCGCAGCGGCAAATCGTGTATTATTTAGTGCTGCAGCAACGCTTATCATTGGCTGATTTAAGGTTCAGGTCAGCAGAATACTTGTGATCCAATATGCATATAGTTTATAATAGCATTTTATTTAATTTGACAGCTGCAATTCATATCTGCAAGCTCTGTCATAATTGGCATCATTGCTTGCTCAAAATTCCCAACAACAACCATGAAATTGCCCAAGACTTCCTTATGGGAGCCACTTGGGTATAAATGGGTATTATAGATCCTCTTGCTACAGGCCTTTATGGCAAGCGTCTTGTTGGGAACTAGGCCCTACTCTAGTACATCTTTCTCCCCAGGTTCCTTAAAAAGTACTGGCACTGTGACATACCTGGGGCTTGGTATACTACCACTCCCTTATTCCAGAATTCTCATAGGAACTAGAAGGCACAAATGTATCAGGTATCTCACCAAACTAATTCTCCCCCATTATTACTTCCTTTGACTTCAGCTTTTCTTTTGAGCTATTTAGGAGCCTATTTCTTCTTGGGACAATTTAACCCTATTTTGGGTAGATGCCAATTATTTGGGGAGCTAAGTTACCTCAGAATGGTGTCCCTTCCTGTTGGGCCCTTGGTTACTTGACTCAAATCATCTGCAAGCATCTATCATCTTTGGATTTACTTCCAAGTGGATGGGTGCCTGACAGATTGATTGAGCCCATCTTTGAAGCCCTTTTTAGGACTTTAAGTTACGCCCAAACTGTGGAGCTCAAAATCAATTAGGACTCATTAAAACCCTGACCTTAGTATTTATTATCTCTATCACTTGACTGACCACATACTTAGTAGTTGGGATTCACAAACAATCACCTCCAGTGTCAGTAAACCAGGCATAAGTAGAGGCATTAGGTGACTCAGGACAGGGTACTGCTGGCCCAGAGGGTAATGCCCACCATAGGATATGTGCTAACATGATAATATAGAGTACAGATTGCCCAAGCAAAGACCAGGCCCCTGAGTTGGGCACCATAGAGTCTATCTTTCCTGTCAAAGTAATGTAGAGTACTCCAAACAGTTGAGTGGATGTGGTCTTGGCAGTGGTAAGGGGTTTCATTGGGTGGTTGGGTTGTGGGGTTAAGGGCGGAGTCATGGGGACAAAGTATGTCAGTAGGTAATTATACTTGTCTTTGAGCAATAAGGGTGGCAAATGGATCATCTTTTCTTTGTGTTCTATGTATTCAGTCTCTCTAGTTATTGCCAAGGGATTGGCAATGAGGATGGTCTCCAAGTTGTACTCTGAGTAGGTGGGATCTTGTGGGTATTTGGTAAAATGCACAGGTCTAAAGGGGGCTCCAGGGGGATGGTATAGTGCCTGAGGCGGGTCAGCAGGTTGGTCTCTGGAGGGGGTAGTTGCCTGTTTGTCTACTTGGCTGGAGTTGAGATGAAAGATCACTAAGACTAGATAAAGTAGTATTTGTTTGAACCAAAGGTTTATAAAACTTTATTATCAAAAATGAAAATGGGTTTATCCCCATATCACCAGGGTTCTTATACCATGTGGTTTTTCTTTTTGCTTTTTGCGGACTGCAGGCCTGTGGACAGTTCACTGGCAGGACATGGACCTTGGCTTCTGGTTTCAAGGGCATTGGATCCTATTTGTGCTTGCTCTGATGAATAGAAGTGATAATGCTTTGTTCCACCGCTGCTGTTCACCATATTACCTGAGCATTCCAATTTCATTACCCATTCTAGACTGGAGACTGGCAGCAGCTGGTGATGATTGGCAGGGCTAGCAGTAGGCCTTGTTTTAACCTTCTTTAGGAAAGCTACAACTTCTGTGTAGGTCTGGGTCTTTGGTGGCACAAGGTTGACAGAAATCTGGTGACCATTTTGGGAATCATTCTTAAGAAGCTGTCAGGCCTCAGAGTAATTTAAAAACTCAGGTTTGTGACTCAATGAGTTGGCAGGTCCCCATCCATCCTGGGTGACTTGATTTTCCTTTGGAGGGTTGGGGTTCAATTATGGGGTTTCCAATGTTGATATTGAACTTCCAGTCTCAATACTTAGCAGATTGGCAGGTTCCTGTTCCTCCTGGTTGGGGCAAGGCATCTCTGGCAGGCAAGGGTTTGGCCCAATGGGCAGTCTGGCTAGCTCCTGTCTACCCTGGTCAGCACAAGGCTTTTCCTGAGGCCTGGGGTTTTCAATAAAAGTATTGAAATGTCATTTGTGATATCCATCCCCAAAGACTCAAGATCACAGCCAGGTGCAAACACCTGCTAGTTATAATCTCTCCCATGCAATCCACAGAAAAACTCCATGAACAGATTTCCTGCTTCTACCAGGGAGAAAATGGACACCTTGGAATTCTTGGAAGAATTCACTTGCCTCAAAATTCAATTGGTATGGGAAATGAAGAAGCCTGCTATCTACTACAGAAGAGACTCTTGCCTGATCTCAAGAGTTTCTCAGCCTATCATATTATTCCCACTGATTATGACAAGCTGGTTTAAGAGATTTTTTCTGGGCCCTTGTTTAAACCAGTTGCCACCTTGGAAGCCCAGCCCCCACCAGATGCTCTCAACAAGGAAGAACAATTCTGATACTCTCCCTGCTGGACTAGTCCCTAAGGAAGGCGGAGGTTACCAGCTCTCTGACACTGAATGTAAACATCTCATGGACAAAGGATGCTGTCTGTACTGCGGCAAGAGGGACATCAAGAAAATTATTGCTTTGCCCTGAACTTCTTACAGCAGAACCCTTCAGCAGTATTGGCTACCTCAGACCCAAAAAATCTGCCACTAAATCTTACAACTCCTTTCCAGTGAAAATCCAGACTTCCCAAGATAGTTATAACATCTTTGCCCTTCTTTATGCTGGGGCAATGGGCAAATTCTTGGATCATTTCATTTTGAAACTCCTACAAATTGAAGACTACACACCATCTTCATTGCTAATAGCAAAAAAGTCTCCAATCCAGGTGAATTTCCTTTTGTACTTATTGAGGCCACCATATCCTGTACCTTGTTCTTCTTGGAATACTCTACAATTTTTGGGCTTCCCTGCCCAGTTATTTTTTGTCTCCCTTGGTGCAAACAGGCTTGCATGAACATCAAGGCAACATTCAGGATTTAAAGTTTCTGCATGTAACATCCTCCATGTCAACAATCCCAAATTTTATTTTGGCTTTATTTTCTAAAATTTTACTCAAAACTTGAAAATTAAAATCAAATTTAACTTTTAACATCGGGAAAGATTACTTAAAGTAAAAAATCAATAAACATACAACAAAAATACAAAATATTTTTTGGGAACTGTTGATATTGTTGTGTGTATACTTTTGGAGAGTATAATGAACAATATAAAGGGGAAAATTAAGAAGAGAATGGTACTTTATTTGATATGAATATAGGATAATATATAGTATCATGGAAAGCCACATACTGTCCATGTACATCATGGAGGTCATGGGGCTTATCTGGGCAATGTTCCTCTTAGGTCACAAGGCTTATTCAAGTTGTGTTCTGTTTAGGATCTGAATTATTTGATCCCTGTAATAGATGGTTAGCTGATAGTAGTGCCACCAATTTACTGGTGGTTCAGTGAGCCATTTTGTGACTCATTTGGTGATCTACTTGGGGTGTTAATTCCTTGAGAGGGAGTAATCAAAGATGTTGCAACAATATGGAGGATGCTACATGTAGACAGTTTAAATGCTGACAGTTGCCTTGCACAGGGGGACTAATTTGTCTAGGCTGAGAGGAGGCAGTGTTTCAAAAGGTCCTTCATGGATAGATTGACTCCCTTTTGGAAGATAATAGCTTCCAGTTCATCCTCAAGTTGTGTGTAGGTCTTCAACTTTAGGGGTTTGTCAATATACGCTTGGATGAGACAGGCGCCCTGATGGATCTCCAGCAAGGAGTTCAGGGCGTAATATCTGGTATTGCAGTCTTCACTAGTGGCCATCAACTCAGCCTCAAACTTGGAATAGTCAAGGCAGAACTCTATTTTTTCTGTGGTGCCTTGCCAAATCAGTTGAGGGAATCTCCAGAGAGAATAGCAGCTACCCCAAGTACCTTCTTGGTGTTGCTGGAATAGGACAGAGCATTGGATTGGAAATGTAGACAGAGTACTGGCATGGTGGGCTTCCTTGAGAGTGAGTTTACCCATCTGGGGCATCTTCACCTTGGTGAGGGATTGGTTGACTATCACATTCTGCATCTGGGAGGAGGGACCCTTGGAAGTTTCTGCAGCAGTGGAGTCAGGTTTCTTAGGGTTGTTCAAGTTCATGTTCTTCCACAGAGAATAAATTAGGTTCTTGGTCATCATAAGTGTGTAATAAGTGATTATCATTACAAAAAACATACAAGTATTCCCAATAATAATCAACATATTGGGGCTCAGGATACCAGGTTTAAAGTAGTTTGTCATAATTTCAGGGAACCAACCCTGATCTGCCAGCTTGCTAGCGTCTGGAAACTGGTGGGTTGGGGACTAGGTGGGAAAAGCCCACCAGAAGATTGGTACTAACTTAATGAGGTAGGACATTGACTTGCCCACCCAGTACCATGGGCTGGAGGTTTGAGCAATAGTGTCTATTAATCCAGTGAGGATAATGTATACTGTCCCAAATAGCTTATTGGTATGGTCCAGGGAAAGCTCTTCAGTGAATGCAGGCATTAGTTTGGGGGTGACAGGCAGTTTCATGTCATATTGGTAGGCAGGGAGGAATTTTTATTTATCTCTAAACAGGTGGGGCTCAGCAATGTGCCAAGGGCCCTTCCTGTTGTATCTAGTTAACGCTTTATATTGAGCCAAGGGACCCTGTGATAATATATTGTCAGAGGTGTAATCCTTATATTCAGGCTTCAAGGGGTGTTCCGTAAAATGAAAAGGACTGAAAGGAGAACCTGGAGGTCAATAAGTAGTTGGAAGGGCAGCAGGAGGATAAGATAATTTTTGAGTTAGCTGGTAGATTACTAGGATAAAAATAGAGCAATGATTGGGGAAACCAATATCTCATAACCTTTATTTTAAAATGATAATGGGGGTTGATCCTGGTTTGACAGGTACTTATACTGCGCTGCCAGGCCTCCTTTTCTGATAAGGTTTCTTGGGCTTGGGCAGGTTGGCATTTCACAGGTATTCAGGTTCAGTGCCACTTCCTGGGCTTTGGGAAAGTTTGGGACAGCTCCCATTGGTGGACTTGCGTATTTCATCAAGCAAACCCCTGGTGTCAAGTGTTGGCACCCCAAGGAAACTCTCACCATCTGGCACTGGCAGTTTGCTTGCAAACCCCTGTAGTGTAGTTGGGGATTTGGATCCTGGTGGGTTGGCATTGAATTTATCAATTGGTTGTGGGCTGTCAAGTTGCCATTTTTTGGAACTGGTGATTTGTGAAGGGTTTTGTCCAGGGTTTGATCCAGGTTCCATACTTTGGGGTTTGGGTACAACAAAATTGTCATTACTGACACAACTTGTTGTAACCCTTAGATAAAGGCTGCAGAAAAATGACCTTAGAATATAAATTGATATCTGCACCTTTGGTGAGAATCATAATGGCAAGCTTAGTGGGGGGAGTTAGCACAAAAAGAACCACAGCCTCATCTGGTATAAGAGTATGAGTGTTGAACTCATTATCTGAACCCATATCTGGGAGGTGTGAAGGGTTTTGGCTCAAAGCATCCACCAAATGGTTATCCACCCATTTGATTAACTCAAAGCAAAGCTTATATCTTGAAGAATCCCTATTCCGCCTAGACTGGCAATCCAATAGAAACCCTGGTTGACAATAATATAAGAGAGCCTTGTGATCCGTCCTGACTGTGAATATATGATGTGCTAACATTAAATGGTGATGCCAGTGCTTCAGGGACTTTACAACAGCCAACAATTCCTTGTTGTATATCATATAATTCCGCTTGTGCACTTTCATTTCCCAGGAGAAATGGCTGGCACATCTCTTGATACCATCACTAGCAGTTTTTAATAGTACCCCTGCTACCTCATATTTTGAAGCATCAGTAGAGACCAGGAAAGGAAGATCTGGGTCTACATATTGTAGTACCAGGGATAAAACAACAAAGCCTTGACTGCCATAAATTCTTCCGCACACTTGGGAGTCCAAACCTGTCAGGGTAAAGTAGAGTTAGGGCTTGTCATAATCAATCAAATGGGGAATGTACACCCAAATGAGGATGACATTACCAATGAATAGAGATTATGTATGTTTACTTGGAAATGGTAACCCTTGAAGAGTGAATAAGGAAAGGTTCTGTAGAAGATTATGCACAGGTAAATCAGGAAGACCTTAATTTGGCTCAACATCAAGGAATCATCAGCATAGATAGGTTCACATTCAATTTTGCGGGTTTCAGGAATCATTTCAGCAGACGGAGGAAAATTACCAGGAAATTGTAGAGATGAGAATGCAGAATCTAGCAATCTGGTTATTACAAATTGGATTGGGAAATGCTGAAATAAGTGAATCATTGAGGCAAAATATTTATTAAAGATAAAATATCAAGCTACTAAGGTAGTTTGGTGGGGACAATTGTTACTTAAGGCCTTTGGGTGAATCTTGATGAGGTGGCCTCCTTGTATGTAATATTTAGACAGATTACAGATACTATCCATTGTGGTTCTGTAGCTGTTACCTGACCATCTTTGAGGTCAGGATTTTTTACCAGCAGGTCAAGGTAGAGGAAATTGGGTGTGGGGCATCTGCACCCCGCTTGACCCAATTTCCTGTGCCACCACCTACTTGTGATTGATTTTTAGATTTAGATCTATTATTGCCGCAAGTGGGCAACGCTTTGGCCAAGCCACACCTGGGAAAACTATGGCCATGACAAAACCAAGGCCATCTTTCTACTGGAAGAGTATAAAGGTGTGACAATAATATCAGGGTAATATGAAGAGGTCTCCAAGTGGTGAGGGAAAAAACCCAAATCCATAAGGAGTTGATAATTAACCACCACTGAAGCTTCAAATACTGTTTAGTAAAACTTTCAAAAGATATGCTAGGGGTTAACAAGATAATTAAAACTAACCAGAGAAGTCCCAGATAAATAGTCTGTACCAAGATTAGAGAGTCCTCAGAATGAAACTCTAGAAGTTGAGAGGTAACTATAGCCTCAGTTTTAAACTCTGAGTTAAAAACTCCAGGATAGGTGGGCATTGGCATAAAATTAGGAGGCATAGACAATGTAGAGCCCAGAGCAGGACCCCAGCTTTTGGTTACAATTTGGTTTAAAATCAAGTTGTAGGGAATTTATCAGAAGAGACCCACTATAGGATGCATTTAAAGGATTTAAATAAGGAGATAATTTAAGTCTATTGGATATTTTTAGAGAGGGCTCAACTCTTGAGAGTTAAACAGTGAAAGTTTTCTAATATGTACCAAAATTTTGGCTCAGCAATACCACCTGGATCCATGGCTCCTATTCCATCTCATTCCAAGAGTACCCTGTCCAGCACGCAAAAAACCCTTGTGGGATTAATTTTTGATGGCCATTCTGATAAACAGAGTTATATTGGGTGACCTTTAGATTACATCTATCTATAAGTCAATATTCTTTGGATAACCATATTTTGCTGAAAAACTGGAGCAGCAGAAACCATTTCTGATCAACAATTTGATTTAAATCCTTCAACTTGGTTAACTTTGTCAACTGTTTCCCCAATTTTTTGGCTTTCTGGTTAGGACAGATAATACCGGCATTATGGGAACTACTGTGACACTAGTGGCTTGAATTTATGTAAATTTGGGGTACCTTGGCCTTAGGTACAGACTAACCAATGGAGGAATTTTAAGGGGTCTCATATTTGCTCTTACCCAGGGTGGTTCAAGAAATTCCCTGGAAAAGCTAGAACCTGTTAAGATCAACCTTGGTGAGTCTGGATTCATAGGGTGGCAGCTAAGCCCTAGTGTTCTTCAGAGACATCAAAGTATGAACCAGTCCTGGGATGGTTAAAGGTTGGGTGCCAACTTTTGGGGCCTAGTTAAAATTTTAGGGGTTAGGAAGGCTGAGATCTGAGTAAGCTGTTTGATTGGGATGGTTGGTTTGTTGAAGCTATTGACCACTATAGCTACTGCTCTCCTACTTTGTGTTAGGTCCAGAAGGTAGGCAAATTAGTTTCTGGTTTCTCCTTTGATGAGTGTCGTAAAAGTTGCAGCAAAGGGTTGCTATTTTCTATAAACAGTTAGTCAGGGACCTAATTCTTATTACTATACCTATTGATGGTATAGTGGCAGCCTGTGAAAGGACAGAAGAATATAAAGGTGTAAAGACAAAACTGGTTTTTATTATGATAGTATCACACTTATATAGTGTGAGGCAGGGGAATTGTCACCAGGAGCAAGGAGGCAGAGACAGAAGGACTTCCCTAATGAAGGAGAGTGGATTGACACAGCTAAAAGTCCTGCGCAAGAGAACAACCAGTTCCACGCAGCTTTTCTTAAGGGGTTAGATATAAATAACTTTGTTGTTCTATTATTAATCTTGGAAGTGAAGCCTGTGCCTTATGCACATTTGAAAGGCAAATCAAACACCTGTTTTAGAGGCGTTTTAAGCATCTTTATCACTAGTAAAATCAGGATGCAATAGCGCAATTGCGCGATTGTTCCATCGCTTAATCCCTAGGTGGACAACTTTACATCTAATCCATTCAGGATCTGCGACAGTGAGGGATCCTTGAAAGTTTTAGTTATGGATGGCATACTTCTTCTAAAGCAGGTTTATCTATATTTTCAGGGAGCATGCTTGAACAGTAGAAAGGATGGGATGCTTAACTTCAGGATGCGGTTAAAGGGGAGGGATATCTTTATTAGAGGAAGGATGGGCCCTAGGGTAGGTGGATGTTGATTCAAAAAGACTCCATGTAGACCCAGTGATAGGGTTAATTTTTTTCTAGAAGCTGGTATGGGATCTGATTTAGAACATATTCTGGGGCACTGTTCTCAGTGGCTTGGACGGTGGGAATGGCTCCCAAGGGGGGAGCTATAGGTACTGTTCATCTAACCAGGTACATTGTATCTGGGGAGGCCTTGGCTAAAAGGGATTGTGTATGTTTTCTGATCCCTGCTTTAAAGATGTACCGCTGACATGGGAAACATTTAAGTTGCTATGGTATGATTATTTAGGCTTTGCTGGGAAGGTAATGTAAAGTGACTTATTTTTGCTTCTATGGCAGAGCTATAGAAAAAGTAAAAATGATTGGATGAGATAATACCTTTATTGGTCATAAAATCTATGGTATACCTGGGGTATCAGGGGTGGTGACCCTGGCTGTAAATTGGTTGAAGACCTTACTTGGCAGTTCTGAGGATGATCTTCTGTTGGTGGGAGGCTCCATTTGGGTGACAATCCTGACTTTGGCTTAGTGAGGCTAGGGTATCTGTTGTTAATTAATCTGTTTAAAAGGTGGGTTACGTGGGGGTTTAGAAGTCAAGACCTTATATGATATCAGCTTCGACAATAGCTCCAAGCAAAATACCGATGATAGGATTGAAATAATTATTTTTAATTAGGTTAATATTTGGAATAAACGTGTCTTTGTTTAATAAAGAATGAATTAATTGGCATTCCATGGTTATTTGTCAAAGATAATTTTTCCAAGCTGTTTTTGACTTGGCAGGTTGATATGGTTTCGTTTAGTTTTGGGAGCGAATAAGGTTTGGGCTTAGTTATTCCGCTCGTTAAGACGGATAAGTTGTGCACGGAGGCCCCGATTCTCGTTCGCCAGGGCGTTTTATTGAGAGAACGTCAAATATGGGCCTTGGTAGCTACGGAATTAATCACGGCGATGCTGGGCGATGATTGGCCAAGTCTCTTGGCGATAAGATGGGCCAGGGGGTATGATTCCCACGTTAACGTTTGATGTGATTGGCTAGAGGGGCGAGCCTTGAGTAATAGCCGGTGGCAGGGCAGGAAGTGAGACTTAACGAATTGGAGTTGAGGAGGGGTTATAAAAGCGAGAAGGGTCAGAGGGGAAGGACATGGTAACTTTGACAGTAATGTTAGGCGAAGGAATTGGACGTGATTTTGGAAAGACAATGTGCTTTGATTGCGGCACTGATACGACGTCGCTCTGGCGGCGCGACAGCCTCGGCAACACAGTCTGCAATGCTTGTCGTCTATACTTTCTCCACCACAACAAGAAGCGGCCGCTCAGCGCACGCCCTCATGTCATCAA
>QTSX02003671.1:188723-256218 GCA_014839935.2 Entomophthora muscae
TTATGGCAAGCGTCTTGTTAAACCTGTTCCTGCCTCCTGAAAGGTCAAAGAGCATCTTTCTCCCCAGGTCTCTAAAAAGTACTGGCACTGTGACATACCTGGGGCTTGGTATACTACCACTTTATTCCAGAATTCTCAGGAACCAGAAGGCACAAATGTATCAGGTATCTCACCAAACTAATTCTCCCCATTATTACTTTGACTTCAGCTTTTCTTTGAGCTATTTAGGAGCCTATTTCTTCTTGGGACAATTTGCAATCTCATTTTGGCAGATGCCAATTATTTGTGAGCTGTTACTCTGTAGAATGGTGTCCCTTCCTGTTGTGGGCTCCTTGGTTGGCTTAGACCAAATCCTGTCTGTATCATCTATCATCTTTGGATTTACTTCCAAGTGGATGGGTGCTCTGACAGATTGACTGTTCAGTCCTTTTTCAAATTTCCTTCTTTAGACTTTAAGTTACGCCCAAACTGTGAGCTCAAAATCAATCATAGGGACTCATTAAAACCTGACCTTTAAAGAGTTTTATTATCTCTATCACTTGACTGACCATGCCCAGTAGTTGGGATTCACAAACAATCACCCCCCATAAACCAGGCATAGGTGAGGCATTTAGGTGATCGGGACAGGGTACTGCTGGCCCAGAGGGTAATGCCCACCATAGGATATGTGCTAACATGATAATATGAGTACAGATTGCCCAAGCAAAGACCAGGCCCCTGAGTTGGGCACCATAGAGTCTATCTTTCCTGTCAAAGTAACGTAGAGTACTCCAAACAGTTGAGTGGATGTGGTCTTGGCAGTGGTAAGGGGTTTCATTGGTGGTTGGGTTGTGGGGTTAAGGGCGGAGTCATGGGGACAAGTATGTCAGTGGTAATTATACTTGTCTTTGAGCAATAAGGGTGGCAAATGGATCATCTTTTCTTTGTGTTCTATGTATTCAGTCTCTCTAGTTATTGCCAAGGGATTGGCAATGAGGATGGTCTCAAGTTGTACTCTGAGTAGGTGGGATCTTGTGGGTATTTGGTAAAATGCACAGGTCTAAAGGGGGCTCCAGGGGGATGGTATAGTGCCTGAGGCGGGTCAGCAGGTTGGTCTCTGGAGGGGGGTAGTTGCCTGTTTGTCTACTTGGCTGGAGTTGAGATGAAAGATCACTAAGACTAGATAAAGTAGTATTTGTTTGAACCAAAGGTTTATAAAACTTTATTATCAAAAATGAAAATGGGTTTATCCCCATATGCCTTGTATCTGATAATCACAGCACGTTTTTGAGCTAAGACTGCAGGCTCATGAATGCCTCATCAAAAGGATTAGGATCCCAATTTCTCAACAAAAATCCATACAAGGCTGATCCATCTGAGTTGTACTGAAGAACAAATGATAGTGCTTTCATCTGCTCACTACAATCATTGATGTCATTTGAGATATCTGAACTCACCATCATCTGATTATAACTGAAAAAGAAGAGACTCATAAGGTCAGAAGAAAACTATGCTATAAACTTCTTCTTTATATATGCTACACTTCTAGGCACTGTAGTCTTTGTATGCAAAGCAATGTCTGAATAAATCTGGAAGAATCACCTCTTCAGAACTGAGTTTAGTGAGCAACTGAAAACTGATAACTCAAAAACCTGGTTCACATTGAGCTGGTGGTCTCATCCATTCAGCACTGATTTCTTCTCAGAGGCCAGTCCACTCACACAGGCTTGCAAGTATATTGAACCCAGTCCCACATCAGGGTGACTGGTTCTGTCCTCCAGAGTTGAAGGTGGCATCCCTATGGCTAACTAATGGGTCTCACTGAGCTGTCCACCTGGTCACGCGCTCCTGAGGCCTGAGCTACAAATATATTGAAATGCAGCCAGATATCTACTCAAAGACTGATTGAAAAGAAAAAATACTTGTTGTTTGATTTTTTCCTAAGTAATTCAGAAACCACTAAACAGATTTCTTCTAAAGTTGATATATAAATGACACCTTGGTCTCTGAATAATCACCTGCCTCAAAAACTGACTTAAATAATAATATATTTTGATAGAAGATGATTTCCTTGTTTCATTCTACAGCTTTCTCAGTCGCTATTGTCTTCACTGACTACTGCTTGCTTGAGAGATTTTTCTAAGCCTTGTTAAACTAGTTGCTGTTCTTTTAAATCTGTGCCTCACTAGATAGCCTCATGGAAGAATTAATTTGATAAGCTCCTGCTTCTAATATTCCTTAAGATGAGGTTATCAGTCTCCTATTTGAAATCATCTCATGGACAAAGGATGCTGTCTGTACTGCAGCAAGAGGGACATCAAGAAAATTATTGCTTTTCCCTGAACTTCTTACAGCAGAACCCTTCAGCAGTATTGGCTACCTCAGACCCAAAAAATCTGCCACTAAATCTTACAACTCCTTTCCAGTGAAAATCCAGACTTCCCAAGATAGTTATAACATCTTTGCCCTTCTTTATGCTGGGGCAATGGGCAAATTCTTGGATCATTTCATTTGAAACTCCTACAAATTGAAGACTACACACCATCTTCATTGCTAATAGCAAAAAGTCTCCAATCCAGGTGAATTTCCTTTTGTACTTATTGAGGCCACCATATCCTGTACCTTGTTCTTCTTGGAATACTCTACAATTTTTGGGCTTCCCTGCCCAGTTATTTTTTGTCTCCCTTGGTGCAAACAGGCTTGCATGAACATCAAGGCAACATTCAGGATTTAAAGTTTCTGCATGTAACATCCTCCATGTCAACAATCCCAAATTTTATTTTGGCTTTATTTTCTAAAATTTTACTCAAAACTTGAAAATTAAAATCAAATTTAACTTTTAACATCGGGAAAGATTACTTAAAGTAAAAAATCAATAAACATACAACAAAAATACAAAATATTTTTTTGGGAACTGTTGATATTGTTGTGTGTATACTTTTGGAGAGTATAATGAACAATATAAAGGGGAAAATATAAGAAGAGAATGGTACTTTATTTGATATGAATATAGGATAATATATAGTATCATGGAAAGCCACATACTGTCCATGTACATCATGGAGGTCATGGGGCTTATCTGGGCAATGTTCCTCTTAGGTCACAAGGCTTATTCAAGTTGTGTTCTGTTTAGGATCTGAATTATTTGATCCCTGTAATAGATGGTTAGCTGATAGTAGTGCCACCAATTTACTGGTGGTTCAGTGAGCCATTTTGTGACTCATTTGGTGATCTACTTGGGGTGTTAATTCCTTGAGAGGGAGTAATCAAAGATGTTGCAACAATATGGAGGATGCTACATGTAGACAGTTTAAATGCTGACAGTTGCCTTGCACAGGGGGACTAATTTGTCTAGGCTGAGAGGAGGCAGTGTTTCAAAAGGTCCTTCATGGATAGATTGACTCCCTTTTGGAAGATAATAGCTTCCAGTTCATCCTCAAGTTGTGTGTAGGTCTTCAACTTTAGGGGTTTGTCAATATACGCTTGGATGAGACAGGCGCCCTGATGGATCTCCAGCAAGGAGTTCAGGGCGTAATATCTGGTATTGCAGTCTTCACTAGTGGCCATCAACTCAGCCTCAAACTTGGAATAGTCAAGGCAGAACTCTATTTTTTCTGTGGTGCCTTGCCAAATCAGTTGAGGGAATCTCCAGAGAGAATAGCAGCTACCCCAAGTACCTTCTTGGTGTTGCTGGAATAGGACAGAGCATTGGATTGGAAATGTAGACAGAGTACTGGCATGGTGGGCTTCCTTGAGAGTGAGTTTACCCATCTGGGGCATCTTCACCTTGGTGAGGGATTGGTTGACTATCACATTCTGCATCTGGGAGGAGGGACCCTTGGAAGTTTCTGCAGCAGTGGAGTCAGGTTTCTTAGGTTGTTCAAGTTCATGTTCTTCCACAGAGAATAAATTAGGTTCTTGGTCATCATAAGTGTGTAATAAGTGATTATCATTACAAAAAACATACAAGTATTCCCAATAATAATCAACATATTGGGGCTCAGGATACCAGGTTTAAAGTAGTTTGTCATAATTTCAGGGAACCAACCCTGATCTGCCAGCTTGCTAGCGTCTGGAAACTGGTGGGTTGGGGACTAGGGTGGGAAAAGCCCACCAGAAGATTGGTACTAACTTAATGAGGTAGGACATTGACTTGCCCACCCAGTACCATGGGCTGGAGGTTTGAGCAATAGTGTCTATTAATCCAGTGAGGATAATGTATACTGTCCCAAATAGCTTATTGGTATGGTCCAGGGAAAGCTCTTCAGTGAATGCAGGCATTAGTTTGGGGGTGACAGGCAGTTTCATGTCATATTGGTAGGCAGGGAGGAATTTTTATTTATCTCTAAACAGGTGGGGCTCAGCAATGTGCCAAGGGCCCTTCCTGTTGTATCTAGTTAACGCTTTATATTGAGCCAAGGGACCCTGTGATAATATATTGTCAGAGGTGTAATCCTTATATTCAGGCTTCAAGGGGTGTTCCGTAAAATGAAAAGGACTGAAAGGAGAACCTGGAGGTCAATAAGTAGTTGGAAGGGCAGCAGGAGGATAAGATAATTTTTGAGTTAGCTGGTAGATTACTAGGATAAAAATAGAGCAATGATTGGGGAAACCAATATCTCATAACCTTTATTTTAAAATGATAATGGGGTTGATCCTGGTTTGACAGGTACTTATACTGCGCTGCCAGGCCTCCTTTTCTGATAAGGTTTCTTGGGCTTGGGCAGGTTGGCATTTCACAGGTATTCAGGTTCAGTGCCACTTCCTGGGCTTTGGGAAAGTTTGGGACAGCTCCCATTGGTGGACTTGCGTATTTCATCAAGCAAACCCCTGGTGTCAAGTGTTGGCACCCCAAGGAAACTCTCACCATCTGGCACTGGCAGTTTGCTTGCAAACCCCTGTAGTGTAGTTGGGGATTTGGATCCTGGTGGGTTGGCATTGAATTTATCAATTGGTTGTGGGCTGTCAAGTTGCCATTTTTTGGAACTGGTGATTTGTGAAGGGTTTTGTCCAGGGTTTGATCCAGGTTCCATACTTTGGGGTTTGGGTACAACAAAATTGTCATTACTGACACAACTTGTTGTAACCCTTAGATAAAGGCTGCAGAAAAATGACCTTAGAATATAAATTGATATCTGCACCTTTGGTGAGAATCATAATGGCAAGCTTAGTGGGGGAGTTAGCACAAAAAGAACCACAGCCTCATCTGGTATAAGAGTATGAGTGTTGAACTCATTATCTGAACCCATATCTGGGAGGTGTGAAGGGTTTTGGCTCAAAGCATCCACCAAATGGTTATCCACCCATTTGATTAACTCAAAGCAAAGCTTATATCTTGAAGAATCCCTATTCCGCCTAGACTGGCAATCCAATAGAAACCCTGGTTGACAATAATATAAGAGAGCCTTGTGATCCGTCCTGACTGTGAATATATGATGTGCTAACATTAAATGGTGATGCCAGTGCTTCAGGGACTTTACAACAGCCAACAATTCCTTGTTGTATATCATATAATTCCGCTTGTGCACTTTCATTTCCCAGGAGAAATGGCTGGCACATCTCTTGATACCATCACTAGCAGTTTTTAATAGTACCCCTGCTACCTCATATTTTGAAGCATCAGTAGAGACCAGGAAAGGAAGATCTGGGTCTACATATTGTAGTACCAGGGATAAAACAACAAAGCCTTGACTGCCATAAATTCTTCCGCACACTTGGGAGTCCAAACCTGTCAGGGTAAAGTAGAGTTAGGGCTTGTCATAATCAATCAAATGGGGAATGTACACCCAAATGAGGATGACATTACCAATGAATAGAGATTATGTATGTTTACTTGGAAATGGTAACCCTTGAAGAGTGAATAAGGAAAGGTTCTGTAGAAGATTATGCACAGGTAAATCAGGAAGACCTTAATTTGGCTCAACATCAAGGAATCATCAGCATAGATAGGTTCACATTCAATTTTGCGGGTTTCAGGAATCATTTCAGCAGACGGAGGAAAATTACCAGGAAATTGTAGAGATGAGAATGCAGAATCTAGCAATCTGGTTATTACAAATTGGATTGGGAAATGCTGAAATAAGTGAATCATTGAGGCAAAATATTTATTAAAGATAAAATATCAAGCTACTAAGGTAGTTTGGTGGGGACAATTGTTACTTAAGGCCTTTGGGTGAATCTTGATGAGGTGGCCTCCTTGTATGTAATATTTAGACAGATTACAGATACTATCCATTGTGGTTCTGTAGCTGTTACCTGACCATCTTTGAGGTCAGGATTTTTTACCAGCAGGTCAAGGTAGAGGAAATTGGGTGTGGGGCATCTGCACCCCGCTTGACCCAATTTCCTGTGCCACCACCTACTTGTGATTGATTTTTAGATTTAGATCTATTATTGCCGCAAGTGGGCAACGCTTTGGCCAAGCCACACCTGGGAAAACTATGGCCATGACAAAACCAAGGCCATCTTTCTACTGGAAGAGTATAAAGGTGTGACAATAATATCAGGGTAATATGAAGAGGTCTCCAAGTGGTGAGGGAAAAAACCCAAATCCATAAGGAGTTGATAATTAACCACCACTGAAGCTTCAAATACTGTTTAGTAAAACTTTCAAAAGATATGCTAGGGGTTAACAAGATAATTAAAACTAACCAGAGAAGTCCCAGATAAATAGTCTGTACCAAGATTAGAGAGTCCTCAGAATGAAACTCTAGAAGTTGAGAGGTAACTATAGCCTCAGTTTTAAACTCTGAGTTAAAAACTCCAGGATAGGTGGGCATTGGCATAAAATTAGGAGGCATAGACAATGTAGAGCCCAGAGCAGGACCCCAGCTTTTGGTTACAATTTGGTTTAAAATCAAGTTGTAGGGAATTTATCAGAAGAGACCCACTATAGGATGCATTTAAAGGATTTAAATAAGGAGATAATTTAAGTCTATTGGATATTTTTAGAGAGGGCTCAACTCTTGAGAGTTAAACAGTGAAAGTTTTCTAATATGTACCAAAATTTTGGCTCAGCAATACCACCTGGATCCATGGCTCCTATTCCATCTCATTCCAAGAGTACCCTGTCCAGCACGCAAAAAACCCTTGTGGGATTAATTTTTGATGGCCATTCTGATAAACAGAGTTATATTGGGTGACCTTTAGATTACATCTATCTATAAGTCAATATTCTTTGGATAACCATATTTTGCTGAAAAACTGGAGCAGCAGAAACCATTTCTGATCAACAATTTGATTTAAATCCTTCAACTTGGTTAACTTTGTCAACTGTTTCCCCAATTTTTTGGCTTTCTGGTTAGGACAGATAATACCGGCATTATGGGAACTACTGTGACACTAGTGGCTTGAATTTATGTAAATTTGGGGTACCTTGGCCTTAGGTACAGACTAACCAATGGAGGAATTTTAAGGGGTCTCATATTTGCTCTTACCCAGGGTGGTTCAAGAAATTCCCTGGAAAAGCTAGAACCTGTTAAGATCAACCTTGGTGAGTCTGGATTCATAGGGTGGCAGCTAAGCCCTAGTGTTCTTCAGAGACATCAAAGTATGAACCAGTCCTGGGATGGTTAAAGGTTGGGTGCCAACTTTTGGGGCCTAGTTAAAATTTTAGGGGTTAGGAAGGCTGAGATCTGAGTAAGCTGTTTGATTGGGATGGTTGGTTTGTTGAAGCTATTGACCACTATAGCTACTGCTCTCCTACTTTGTGTTAGGTCCAGAAGGTAGGCAAATTAGTTTCTGGTTTCTCCTTTGATGAGTGTCGTAAAAGTTGCAGCAAAGGGTTGCTATTTTCTATAAACAGTTAGTCAGGGACCTAATTCTTATTACTATACCTATTGATGGTATAGTGGCAGCCTGTGAAAGGACAGAAGAATATAAAGGTGTAAAGACAAAACTGGTTTTTATTATGATAGTATCACACTTATATAGTGTGAGGCAGGGGAATTGTCACCAGGAGCAAGGAGGCAGAGACAGAAGGACTTCCCTAATGAAGGAGAGTGGATTGACACAGCTAAAAGTCCTGCGCAAGAGAACAACCAGTTCCACGCAGCTTTTCTTAAGGGGTTAGATATAAATAACTTTGTTGTTCTATTATTAATCTTGGAAGTGAAGCCTGTGCCTTATGCACATTTGAAAGGCAAATCAAACACCTGTTTTAGAGGCGTTTTAAGCATCTTTATCACTAGTAAAATCAGGATGCAATAGCGCAATTGCGCGATTGTTCCATCGCTTAATCCCTAGGTGGACAACTTTACATCTAATCCATTCAGGATCTGCGACAGTGAGGGATCCTTGAAAGTTTTAGTTATGGATGGCATACTTCTTCTAAAGCAGGTTTATCTATATTTTCAGGGAGCATGCTTGAACAGTAGAAAGGATGGGATGCTTAACTTCAGGATGCGGTTAAAGGGGAGGGATATCTTTATTAGAGGAAGGATGGGCCCTAGGGTAGGTGGATGTTGATTCAAAAAGACTCCATGTAGACCCAGTGATAGGGTTAATTTTTTTCTAGAAGCTGGTATGGGATCTGATTTAGAACATATTCTGGGGCACTGTTCTCAGTGGCTTGGACGGTGGGAATGGCTCCCAAGGGGGGAGCTATAGGTACTGTTCATCTAACCAGGTACATTGTATCTGGGGAGGCCTTGGCTAAAAGGGATTGTGTATGTTTTCTGATCCCTGCTTTAAAGATGTACCGCTGACATGGGAAACATTTAAGTTGCTATGGTATGATTATTTAGGCTTTGCTGGGAAGGTAATGTAAAGTGACTTATTTTTGCTTCTATGGCAGAGCTATAGAAAAAGTAAAAATGATTGGATGAGATAATACCTTTATTGGTCATAAAATCTATGGTATACCTGGGGTATCAGGGGTGGTGACCCTGGCTGTAAATTGGTTGAAGACCTTACTTGGCAGTTCTGAGGATGATCTTCTGTTGGTGGGAGGCTCCATTTGGGTGACAATCCTGACTTTGGCTTAGTGAGGCTAGGGTATCTGTTGTTAATTAATCTGTTTAAAAGGTGGGTTACGTGGGGGTTTAGAAGTCAAGACCTTATATGATATCAGCTTCGACAATAGCTCCAAGCAAAATACCGATGATAGGATTGAAATAATTATTTTTAATTAGGTTAATATTTGGAATAAACGTGTCTTTGTTTAATAAAGAATGAATTAATTGGCATTCCATGGTTATTTGTCAAAGATAATTTTTCCAAGCTGTTTTTGACTTGGCAGGTTGATATGGTTTCGTTTAGTTTTGGGAGCGAATAAGGTTTGGGCTTAGTTATTCCGCTCGTTAAGACGGATAAGTTGTGCACGGAGGCCCCGATTCTCGTTCGCCAGGGCGTTTTATTGAGAGAACGTCAAATATGGGCCTTGGTAGCTACGGAATTAATCACGGCGATGCTGGGCGATGATTGGCCAAGTCTCTTGGCGATAAGATGGGCCAGGGGGTATGATTCCCACGTTAACGTTTGATGTGATTGGCTAGAGGGGCGAGCCTTGAGTAATAGCCGGTGGCAGGGCAGGAAGTGAGACTTAACGAATTGGAGTTGAGGAGGGGTTATAAAAGCGAGAAGGGTCAGAGGGGAAGGACATGGTAACTTTGACAGTAATGTTAGGCGAAGGAATTGGACGTGATTTTGGAAAGACAATGTGCTTTGATTGCGGCACTGATACGACGTCGCTCTGGCGGCGCGACAGCCTCGGCAACACAGTCTGCAATGCTTGTCGTCTATACTTTCTCCACCACAACAAGAAGCGGCCGCTCAGCGCACGCCCTCATGTCATCAAACGCCGCAACCGTAAGAAACAACCCAAACCCAAAGCCAAGGCTCAAGCTGAGTGGGCTCAAGTCGGATGGCCTCAGCTTCCATCCTTTGAATCCTTGACCCAGCACAGCCCTACATATCCCTCCTATTCTTCCACGCGATCGCCCCCGACGTCTGATTTGGCCCAATACCACTACCCCGCACGGCCATCCATGTCCCTTCCCCCTCTTGACCTGCGCTCAGACACCCATGACTATACAGCCTCACAATCCTCTCCACCACGCCATCCTACACTTCCTTCTCTTCACGAATGCATCCGTTCCCTTGGCGTCCCGTCCTTATCCATCCCGCGCTATCACCCTTCGCTATGTCCCACTACCCCTCCCCCCAGCCCACACTATCTGTAATCTAATTCCTGCATTAAACTATTCTGTTTGTACAAGCCTTATTCTGCTTAGATAAGCACTGTTTCTAACGCGTCCTCTCAGCAACCTCTGATATGCTGCCCAGTGAGGTATCTCACTTGCCAAGTTTAGACCGCCTGTCCTTCTGCGAACAAGTTGTGTACCCCATTACAAGCCAAATACTCCTACAAGCTAAGGATAAGGAATCCTGCAGATGTATGCTTGCAAATCACAGCCTATAAATTTCTACTTGATATTTCACCTCTTTAAGCCAAGTATAGTTTGCTCTTTACAATCCACTTGTAGCCATCTTGAACTTTATAATCCTCAACCTCACTTTAAGCTTCCAAAATGATATTCGTTTTATTTAAAAAATCAGCCTTCAAGTCTGAACAAGGATCTGCTGCCATCAAAGCCCTCCAATACTCTGGATGTAACACGCCTCTTTTTCCAAGATATACTGCCATTTAAACCCATGCCAAGCCTGTGGCTTCATCTCTATCCACTAAGCCCCAGTTTACTGGCACCAAATATTGATTCCAGCTGGCTTAAAAGCTGTTGCTGAATATTATCATCACATGACTCTTTTTCTTCTTCGCCATTTAAATTCTATTTTAAACTGCCCGCTTTCCATGCATTACAACCTCTAAATCAAGCCAATTTAATCACACATGATATCAGCTCAACCAGTTGACTTAGTCTCAAAGTTTCACTTAATACACTGTCACATAATGCTGAGAGCACCCAAGCCAATTTCCATCAATTTAAAGATAGCTTATATACCACTCATTTTAATATCGATTGAGGCTTTATTTAACATCTGCTTAAACTTATTTTCCTCCCATGTTTTAAACCTGATATTGTAAGCAATTATGCTGATTGGCGCTTGAAATCTGATTGGCCAAGTTTAGCAAACATCCTACTTGGACTCATGATTTCACATGACCCAGCCTGAATCATTTCCATTACATCATCAACCCTCTTCCTCTGATATCTCCCAGCAGCTTCCACCTGTTGCGATAAACCTAAATTGACATTTAAGCCAAAATGAAACAATCTTCCCAAAAGAACATCCCTTCTATTTATTCATAACTCGCCACATCCCTCTTAAATCCTCCACTTGTTTGCTATCCACAGAGAAAGATGGTCAAATCCACTTTAATTCCTTGCCATAGCAAAGTTAGCCGACGTTTAAACTGGGATAGAGTTGAATCTGAATCTCCACTTGACTATTTATTTCGATTGGTTCAAAACAGTGCTCCTCCGGCCAGCTTCGGGCTCAAGGATCTCTTTTTAAATACAATTCAATATCAGGGATGCTGTTACGGCAATAGCGGCCCGAGCCGGAAGCTAGCTGGGGCTAGGCCGAAGCCTCCCCGGTCTATCCAATCCCGTCTCAAAAGCATGCATATCTTTGTATTGCACTGGTAGCCTGAGGTTTCATCCCAACCGATATACGCGATAATCCAAATCCCAGCTCTGAAACAGCTGCAGCTAAACCCCCAAACCATACATCTAAAATGGATAAATGGGATGCAGCCGCTATATTGATCAGCTTTAAATATCAGAAATACGGACTTCGATGGATTACACTACCATGGAACCAGCCATCTCTATAAAGGATGGATCGAATTTCTAACAACCATCGCAAATCAAAGTTTGCCTTGAAGATGCCACCGAGTCGCCGATACACTTCAATAAGATCCCCAAGTTTAAGGCTAGATATAGCAGTTTTAAAAGCTATGTCGCCAAGAAAAAGTACTTCAAATTTAAACAAAATGGACTCAGATTTAAGCAAATTCCAAGTCAGGCAAGATTCAATAATCAATTAATTTAAGTATTTTTGGTGAACTAGTGAAATGTCAAACAATAAACGAAATATCACTAATACAAAATATGAAACTATATCAAGCATCAAACATCATGGTTCAGACTATGAAAGAGATAACTTGGCACATCAAGTGACAGATTGATGCTGTTCCGAAGTATGTTATAATCCTATCAGGATTCAGATAAGGTACCAACAGAAGGGCCAAAATGAAACAAAAATAGAGCAACCTAGAAGCAATATTTCACAAACATGAAACAAAATAAAGTCACACAAGATGTGTAGTATGTGCAGCCTAAAATAGAAAAATAATAGTTTAACAGCCAATCAACACTTATCCAATTTAGTAACAGAAGCATTTTATTCATTTTCATGGATCCTTATTTGTGTATAATGGTTTCAAGAACTTTCTAAATTTGGACTCATTGTTACACTAAAAATAAAGTCATAAAATTTTAAACTTCTACTTTTAGTGATTTTTTACTTAGTTTTTTACAATGGTTTTTAACAACAATAACAACAACAACATTTTTGACAGTGCCAGTGAACAAGTCAGCAGCCAAGACAGCTTCAATGGAGGTGTGGCTCAGTACACAGAGGCCCCTGTCTACAACTGGATCTTTGATGTGGGTAATGAGGAAGTCAGCCTTTACCTGGCCCCCAACCAATATGGGGTTGACTTGTTTGATAATCACCAAGCATTTGGCTCTTCTCCTGCCCCCTTTCCCAACCCTGCACAAGGCACCAACTTTCAAGTCAATTGGAATGACAACCCTGGTTTGGAACAAATTCCTGTCAATACCCAACTTGCTCCCCCTCAGCCAATCAGGCCTCAGCGCCTGCAGCCCAGTGCCTCAAACACAGAATAATCACTGCCCAGATTCTACAGGAAATCATAGCACTCATTCAGTGTGGCCTGACCTGGTGTCAGGATACCAATTGTTGGTGGGAACATTGTTTGACATGGGGGAGGGACTGCTAGCCAGAGGGTAATGCCCACTATAGGATTGGTGCCAACTTGATAGCATAGGATAGAGATCAATCAAGAAAGGACCAGGGACTAGAGTTGGGCACCATGGAATCTACCAAGCCTGTAAGAGTGATATAGAGTACCCAAACATCTGGGTGCAAGTGGTGTTGTTAGTGGTGGAAAATTCTTGTGGATGGTTGGGCCACGGGGTTAGGGTGATGTCATTATTACCAGGCACACAGTCAGATAATTATACTTATGAAGAATAGTCTGGTGGGACTGTGTACCACTTTCCTTCACAGCTGATTGTTTCTGTGACTATATTTCTTGCCAAGGGGTTGAAGAGAATTATATTTTCCATGGAAAACTCTGAATAGGCTGGGTTTGGAGGGTACTTTGTGAATTTTACTGGTCCTAAGGGTTCTCCTGGTGAATGGAATAACATAGGCAAGGGGTCCACAGGTTAGTCAGTGGGAGTGGTGGGGGCCTGTATGCTTGAGGGGCTTGAGTTAAGATGATATAATACTAAAGCTAAATAAGGTATAATCTGTGTGAACCAAAGGTTCATTTAAGCTTTATTTTCAGAATGACAATACTGCCATTCTTGACATAGTAGGGGATTTAAGCTATTAAAATTTTCATCTCCAAAATTCACAGTCTTTAGGTCTGTGGTTATTCTTCCAACTGGACTTTGGCACTTGGGAGAGGCTTCATGGGCAGCTAATTATGGTTTGGCTGGCATTGGAGAATAGAAGTGATGATGCTCTATTTCTCTGCCTCTATACCTTATACCACACAGCCCGGCCAAATACATCAATGATTTGGTGCTGGGGCCTGGTGTGGACAGGCGTTTATTGTAGGGTTTAATTTTGGGTTCATTCTTAACCTCCTTTTGGCAAGCGGCTACTGTGACAGAAATTGACGGATAGTAAGAAGAGGTCTCCATATGATGGGGAATAAACACCCAAATCCACATAGAGTTGATGATTAACCACCACCAAAGCTTCAAATACTGTTTGATAAAAGTTCAGAAGAAACACTGGGGTTTAACAAAATTATTAAACCCAACCAAGGGAATCCTAGATATATGGCCTGAGAAAGGATTAAAGTGTCTTCAGAATAGAACTATGTACATTGAGAAGGCATAACTGTCTTAGTTTCAGATTCAGCAGGAAAGACACCAAGATTATGAGGCATTGGAGTAACTTTAGGAGACACCAACAACAAACCCAGGGCAAGGCCCCATCTTCCAGTGATAATTTGACTTAAGATCAAGTTATACAGGATGTAGCGGAGTAGGCTAACTACTGGATGCATGGTTAAAATAAAGTTAGACCAGGAGAATATTTTGCTTATTGAGTAATTTAGGGAGGACTCAACTCTTAAGAGTTGAACTGTGAAGATTTCCAATGTGTACCAAATTTCAACTAAGCAATACCACTTGGATCCATGGCTCCTATTCCGTCTACATCATCTAAAGAGTACCTTGTCCAGTACACAAAAAACCCTTGAGTGATTAATTTCTGTCAACCATTCTGATAAATGAGGTTGTATTGAGTGACTCTCAGATTACATCTATTTATCAATGTCAACTTGCACGGGGTGATCAAATCAAGCTGATAAACCAGGGCGGCAGTGACCCATTTCTAATCAACAGTATGATTTAAATATGTTAACTTTGTTGTGTTCTGAGGCGCAGCACAGATACACAACAGGGAATCCTAACCTTAGGATTGGATTTGTACTAAGTCTTGGTTAAATGAAAGGGAAGGGTATGCAATTACCTTGTGGCCCTGGAAGAATAATCTCTACTAGTTGTGGCTAGAGAGAGGCACGGAAGTACTGGAGACACAAAGATAAAAATGTGAATATAACTTAATTTTTATTGATGAATATGAAATGGAATATATAGTGGTTAGGAATACCACAAAACACTACCAGGACAGTAGGATCACTCACCACAAGCATGAGTGGGGCAAGTGAGATACGCAGAGTCAAGAAACCAAACAATTGTATTTCCTGATTCAGTCATCAACTCATTTTGAGAGGCAAAAGCAAAAGCAAGAGATTTATCTTTGAAATGGCCCACTGAAGGCAAAATTGACACATGGTGAATAGCAGTATTCATGACAAACTTGGTCAACTTAGTTAAATTTTTGCCTGTCTTCTGAGCTTTGCATTAGGACAGTTAATACTAGGCATTATGGAAACTACCATGACATTACCCTCCACTTTAGACTGAGAAACAATAGCCCCTGTCACAGATTGAATGGATTAGACATTAAGTTTTCCATCTAGGGATCAAGCGTCAGAACAATCACGCAATTGCTTTATTGCATCCTGGTTTTTATAAGGTTAGTGACGTTTAAAACGCCCTTAAAATAGGTGTTTGAAGCGCCTTTTGAATGCGCTTAAGACACAGGTTTACTTTCAAGGTTAATAATAGAACATCAAAGTTATTGCCACATGCCTCCATAAGGAAAGCCACATGAAACTGGTTGTTCTCTTGTGCAAGACTTTCTACTGTGCCTGCCCATTCCCCTCCATTAGAAAAGTCATTATTTCTGTGCCTCCCTTCTCCTGGTGGAAATTTCCCCGCCTTTTACTATATAACTGTGACAATATCACAATAAACACTAGTTTTGTCTTTACACCTTTATATTCTTCTGTCCTACTACAGGCTGCCACTATACCGTCAACAGGTATAATAATAAGAATTAGGTCCCTGACTAACTGTTTGTAGAAATTAGCAACCCTTTGCTGCTAGCTTTACGACATTGGCGCTCATGTCTTTCAACACCACCAGCCCCCACCCCTGCAGTCCTTTCAATGAGGAGGGAGGAATGCCCCTGGACCAGTCCTGCCACTGCTTCTCCTTACCACCAGGCACCGGCCTTCACTGCTGCTAATGCCCATGCTGGGGAAAGAGCAGGCACTCCCTATGGCCTGCCCAACTTAGCCACCTCATACCAGAACATCAATGCCCCCAGGCAATTGTTTTTGGCCAACCACTGCTTCTGCAAGCCCCTGCCCCCTTGAAGATGGACACCAACTTTTCACCTTCCAAGGACGCCATCCGTAGTGCCATCCACATAATGGATGCTGGTGCTGCTGGCAATGGTGCTTGTTTCAAACACCTGGCCATTCAGCAGCCTTCTGCCAAAAACTCCTTGGTTTTCTTTCAGAATCTCTCCCAGGTCAACCCTGACCAGCTCCATTGTGACTTCCATAATGTCAAACATATCAAGGACTACCTACAACAATTCACTCATCCTGCCATATGACACAACCAAATGCACCTGGGTTGCATCCAAAGCCTAGTGCATGACCAGGGAATACTGGTATTCAACCAACAGACATTCCTCCAGGTCTTTTACTCTGAGCTTGGCAATACTTTCACTACCGTCAATCAGTATCTTGCTGAAGTTACCAACACCCAGAATACCATGCTCCACTGGGTTGATGCCATTGAAAGGGGTATAGCTAAGCTAGTTCCAGTGCATGTAGTGCAGGCCCTCACCCATCAGGGTGTAGACATCAATTGGTTTAGTGTGGTTACTACCCATGTTCTTGAGACTGGCCCCATGGTTCAAAGCCTGACTCATGAAGTGGAAGTCTTAGCCTGCTGACTTGCCACCATCCCCTTGTTCACCCCCACGTCTACTGCCACGGACAACTTCCCCTCCAGCCACCTTCTTGGTTGAGACATCCTTGAGCTTTTTGATCACTACAAGAAGATGCAGGCAGAATTAGTCCAGCAGAGCGCCAAATTTGTCTTCCTGTTCAATGGCTACCACACTGTGTCAGAGCTTCATGATTGTCTCAAACTTTGACAATTGCATGACAGAGCCAATAGCTTGAACCAAGACAGGAAGGAAAAGGGTGATAGCCTTGCTCCAAGCTGAGCTTGCCACCCATGAAAAGTGCATCACCTCTCTGGAAGATGACTTGGATATCACCCGTCAGGAGAACAAGGTCTATCAAGATGAGCTGGACAAGCAGCAACTTCTCCTGGACGCCTTCCAGAGCCAATTGGATAGGATGGACAGTAAGATTATGGCCGCCAACTTACAGGCTATGTCCATTAACTCCAAGAGTTACCACAGCTCACAGAGGTCCTCCAGTCCCAAGTTCTATCATAGCTACAAAAGCAATGATGGCCACACTTGGTTGGCTCCCAACGCTGTACAAGTATTAGAGCCAGTACTGGAGTCCGAGGATGAGGTCCTGGCCACCCCTGAAGCTTCTGGGGCTGCTCAAGACAGAGAAGGTGAACACAAAGCCCAGCAAGAGGAAAATTGTTGTCATGCCTCTGAGGCTAGGTTTGCCGCCTCTACCCTTAGCCGTTCCCATCTCACCCATTCTCCAGTGAGGATCACACCTTCCCCCCTCCAACATGGCTCCAACAACTTCAAGCCCGTCAATCTACCCAAGTTTGACTGCAATAGTAATGTGGTCATGTTCTTACGTCTATACCATAACTCCATGTATGGTGCCAACAATGCCATGAGAGACTCCACAATCATCAACTGTCTGGACGCTGAGACTCAAAGCATTATCTTGCTGCGCCTCCCTGAGAATGGCTGGACTTTTGCCAACGTCTCCAGGGCCTTGACAGAAGAATTTGGTAGCCAAGAAGCACTTCTTGGTTGCAAGATGGACTTTGCTGACACCAAGCTAAAGATGGGAGAAACCCTGGAAGACTTCACTTCTAGGTTCTACCTTGAAGCTCAAACTCTGTTGTCTATGAGTGTGGTGCAGTTTATTGATGTGAAGTCAGCACTCCTCAATGCTGTACGTGTCAACCAGAAACTATCTCTGGCTCTTAAGTCAGGAATTTACAACACTTGCACCAAGCCAGACCTGATTTGCCTCCTATGAAACTACAAGGAGGAGTTTGAAGTCCCTCTTCCTGAAGGCTGCCCCCACTAGCCAGCTGAGTATAGACTCCACATGGCTGTGGAGGTGCCCAAGCCTTCTGAATAGGTTGGCCCACTCCAGCCAACAACACTCCACGTACTTGCTTCAAATGTGGTATGGCTGGCCACTTCTCTCAGGAGTGTAAGAATTCTTGCCAACAGGTCCATCATGCAGGCATGGAGGAAGCTGAGGAGGACTACACCAAGGACGCTGATATTGAGGAGAACAATGAGGACCAGTCAAAAAACTACTAAGGAGCCAGGACAAAGAGAAATCCTTGGATGCCTTTGTAATTTTGACACCCTCATCTCCCCCATACTGCTGCCCCCAACAAACCAGCCCAGAGGCCTGCTGCATTGCCATCCTATGAGACCAACCCTAAAGATAAACCCTCTCTGATCAACTTTGACTCCCACCCAATACACAAGGATGCTGAATCCAAAGGAGTTCAAGAGGACCTCCTACATTGAGTCCTCACTGTTAACACTCAAACTCATTGGACTACACTTTTCTCAGAGGTGGTTATTCCCTGAATAGCTTGGAGAACAGTGTCCTTACTCTATGCCAAACAACTGGCTCAACCAGGCGTTGAAGCCACTCATGAGGAGGGAAGTGCTGAACAACTGGCCAAGCTGCTTAGCACACTAAACGTTTCAGCACTGCTAGAATCCCTTGAGGAAGTAAGCCCAGCTGTGGGAGCTGCCATGGCTACCTTCCTGGAGAAGTTCAAAGGACTGAGCGTACACCAGGTCTCTAAGATTGTAGAGATCAGAGAGGACCTCCAGGATTGCACCTATATCAACCTGGTAGCAAACAAAACTCAAGTTCAGGCCATACTGGATGATGGTGCTCCTGGGAACATTATATCCTCACGGCTGGTTAAGAAGCTTAAGCTGGTACCAGACTTAGCCTATCATGAAGAGTTTGGTACTACTGGGCCACAAACCATAGAGCAAAATGAGCCTATTCCTCTCTCCCTCTTTGCTTTGGGAAGCTAATTTTCACTACTCCAGCTATAGTTCTGGAGAACAACAGCTATGACATTCTTATTGGAACTAGCTTCATGGTTCAGTATGGCACTGTGACTAACCATGGAGACCATACATTTGGAATATTGGGCCATTCCATACCCATATTCTATCATGATGATTGTCTGTCTGGCCTGCCCTTACAACGTTTGCACTACATCAATCTGGAGTACACCAACAGAGAACTTCCAGTTGCTTATACGCTGCATAGTAAGAAGGTCAAGGTGCTACCTCTCTAAATTGGGGAAGCCAAGGGTATCCCAGTCTACGCCTCCTGTAATGTGACTATCCCACCTGGCTCTCAGGTGTCCACAATACAGGCCTCTTGCTGGCTCTACTGTCTGGAACTCATGGGGAAATCTTTGGCATCCCTAATGCCTCCAGACTAGAACCATGGGTTGCACCAGGCACCCTCATGCCAAGTGAGAAGAAGGTACTCATACTCTTGGCCAACATGAGTTGTGAAGCTATAATTGTCTCCAAACACCAACTTCTGGCTTATATTTAACTGGAACAGCATGACAACCTGAAGGAGACCACCCCCTTTGTGGTCTTCTCTGAGTTGGGCCTACCCTGTGAACAACCACTGGTGCTATTGGTCATAAGCTACAACTCCCTATCTGGCCTCTCTGAAGAGCAGAAGGATCAAGCCATGGATACCAACACTCAGTATAAGGGTTTGTTTGCCAAGGATGGTTATGATCTGGGCAAGGCTGCAGATGTTGCCCATCATATTGACACCCAAGGCAGTCCACCTATCTTCTCCAGACTTATACAATGTAGTCAAGCCAATCATGCTGTGGCCAACAAGGAGCTTCAGAAACTATTGGGATCTGGCTTAATGGTCCCCAGTAAAAGTCCTTGGGCTTCCCCTCTTCTGATTGTCAAAAATAAGGATGGCAGCAACCGTGTGGTGATTGACTACCGCCAACTGAATGCTGTTATCAAGAAGGATTCATATCCCCTCCCTTGCATTGACAATACCTTGTACCACTGGGTGGCTCCAAGTTCTTCAGTGCTATGGATCTTATCAGTGGGTACTGGCAGATTGATCTACCCCCTGCTGACCAGGAGAAATGTGCAATCATCACTGACCAAGGGCTATTCCAACCCAAAAAGATGCCCCAAGACCCGTCCAATGCCCCAGCTACCTTCCAATGGGCTATGGATGCGGTGATGGGCAACCTCAAACTCACCAGCGTCTTGGTCTACCTGAATGACATTAATGTGTTCACCTGAACCTTTAATGATCACCTACAGCACTTGGAGGAAGTCTTCCAGAGGTTACTTGCAGCCAATCTCAAGCTCAAGCCATGCAAGTGCAACTTCTTCAAGGAGCACCTTGAGTTCTTGGGGTTCATCATTAGTCAAGATGGACTCCAGCTGGTACCTCTGAAGGTGGAAGCCATTGAGACAATGCAGATCCCAGCCAATAAGCAAGACATGCAGGTCATCCTGGAGATGATTGGGTACTACCGTTGCTTCATCCCCAACTTTGTATCCCTGGGAAACCCTCTTTTTCAGCTTCTCTGAGCTGATAAGGAATTCTTCTGGAGCCCAGCGTGCCAATCTGACTTCAATGCTCTCAATGGAACACTGAATGCAGCCCCCCTACCAGCCTACCCTGACTTTGCCAAGCTGTTTTTGGTTCATACAGATGATAGCCTGACTGCAATTGGGGGTGTCCTCTCCCAACTGGACTCTGAAGGACTTGAACACCCTGTTGGATACTGCTCGTGTATGCTTAATGTCCATGAGAGGAACTACACTGTCACCAAACAGGAGTGTCTGGCTGTGATATACTCCTACCAAAAATTCAGAGTCTATTTCCATGGGGTACATTTCATGGTTGTAACATATCATGCCTTCCTGAAATGGCTGAAGACCCTCAAGGATCCTGAAGAACATCTAGCGTGTTGGGCCATTAAACTTCAGGCTTATGACTACAAAATCATTCATTGAGCCAGAGCAGCCCATCAGAATGCCAACTGTCTCTTCTGCCTTCCCACTGTTGCCTTAGTATCCCCCATGGCTGACACTCTCTATGAAAAGCTTATGGAGGATCCTTCTTCATGGGGAGAGGAGCCAGTAGAGATACAGAGGGCTCTCAAGAAGTTAGCTGTTGTTACCAAGGTTTTTAAAGGACAACTCCTGAAGCTTTGTGGAGACTCTTGGCTACCTTACATGCGCCCATCCCTACGCATGGACTCAGTGGTGGCCGCTCACAAGACTACTGGACATAGTGGTATACAGAATATGTTAGCCCTGCTACAGCAGCACTGCTTCTGGGAAGGAATGTACACTGATGTAGTAGATACACTAGCCACCTGTCATGACTGCAACATTGAGAGACCTAAGGTTGCCAAGTTCCAACACAGACTTGTACGCCCTGGATTTGCCTTCCACACTGTAGCCATTGATGTAGTGGGCCCTCTGCTAGCTACCAACAGTAGCAAAAAGTTCATCATTGTGGCTGTTGACCATCTGACTAAATGGGTAGAGGCCAAGGCAATTCCCAACCAATCTTTACTGGTGACAGCCACATTTATCCTGTAGAATATCATATACAAACATAGTTGCCCCCAGATTCTGCTGACAGACAATGGTACCAACTTCACCAGTTATATCATTCCCTGCCACAACCAACTGAAAGGAATTTATGGGACACTATTCACCCTTATCACCCACAGACAAATGGCATGGTAAAGTGCACTAATGGGAGCCTGGTCCAGATACTCTGGAAGCTCAGTCACCAAGATGAGACTGAATGGGATATCTTCCTGCCCGCGGCCACCTTTGCATATAACATTGGGTACCATTGTGCCACTGGCAAGCTGCCCTTCCAACTTCTCTACAGCCGGCAACCAGGACTTCTCCCTTTATCATATTCCTTGGTAAAGCCCAGCCTGGCTATGTCACCAGAGGCGTACCTCAACAAGCTGGTTCAACCTCTTATTCACTTGAAATCAGAGGCCTACACCGTAAACTTAAACCATAAGTTGCAGGACCTAGAACAAGCTGCATCTAAACGCCCTGACCTACCCACTTACCTGGCAGGAGACTCAGTCTACTTCTTCAGCAATAGAGGGTACAGCCACAAATCCAAACTTGCCTCCCTTTGGTAAGGCCCAGTTCAAGTTATCCAGAAGACTGGCCCCAACTCCTACACCCTTAAGGAGCCCCATTCTGGGCAATTGATCACTAGAGTACACACTCAGTATATGTGTGCTGCTCCTAGTGACCAAGAGTAAGCTCCAATGAGGACAACAACCCAAAAAAACAAAATCCTAATTAAAAATTCAATGGGTCATTGTCCTGTTTGCTTAGTGATGCACCAAAGTATGAGGAATAAGAATAAAAAAATAAGGTGTTTATTAGAGACTGACAAGACTCTTCCAGTACCGCACCAACTTTTCTACCACCTGAATGGCAGCCAGGAAACACAACTGGTTACCTATGGATCCACAAAGCCAATGACCAAGAATTGAGCAACAAACCCCACCTAATGAGACACATGATTGACCCCAACACCATAGCCGCTACCTAGAGACACCAAGCCATTCTTGACCCTGTTGTCTAATCCAGTGGAGGGAAATGTTTCAGATTGAATGGATTAGACATTAAGCCATCCATCTAGGGATCAAACAACAGAACACTTGCATAATTGCTTTTTTTGAATCCTGGTTTTAATAAGGTTAATGACATTTAAAACGCTGTTAAAATGGGTGTTTGAAGCGCCTTTTGAATGCGCTTAAGACACGAGCTTTACTTCCAAGGTTAATAATAGAACAACAAAGTTATTGCCACATGCCTCTGTAAGGAAAGCCGCGTGAAACCAGTTGTTCTCTTGTGCGGGACTTTCTACTGTGCCTGCCCATTCCCCTCCATTAGGAAAGTCATTCTTTCTGTGCCTCCCTTCTCCTGGTGGAAATCCCCCCGCCTCCCACTATATAACTGTAACACTATCACAATAAACACTAGTTTTTCTTTACACCTTTATATTCTTCTGTCCTACTAAAAGCTGCCACTATACCATCAACAGGTATAATAATAAGAATTAGGTTCCTGACTAACTGTTTGTAGAAATTAGTAACCTTTTGCTGCTAGATTTACAATACCCTCATCAGGAAGGTGGGACAAGAAAAATTCTTGTGAGCAGGAGGAAATTTAATTGCTGTCAAGGTAGGCTCAGGATGACTAACAGCAGCTTGATTCTGATTGTAAAAATCTTGAATGAGATCAGGGGATTTGTAGTAGTCATAGTGGGGAACCCAGGAATTTTCAGAATCAGGATAACCCTTCCAAGACACCAAGTACTCAAGTCAATGTTGGTTGCTTACAGGAATCCAGGATGTAATTTAATTCATACTCAGGCTCTCCTTCTACCAGAATGGGTTAGGAAGAAGCCACCTCATTAACACAGAAAAGAGTGAGAAGACACTCATGAAAGATGTGAAAAATCTTAAAAGAGGGAAGTAACTCCAACCAATAGGCAGAGGTACCAATCTGGCATTCAAATTTATAAAGGACCAACTTGCTTTGGACCCATATTGCAAAATGGGACCTTCAACTTCATATTACAAGCATCAACCATAATCAGGTCACCTGGCCTATAGGTTGGACCTTCCTGGCGCTTGCAATCTGTGTATTCCTTGTAAGTTGTCACAGCGGCGGCAAGAGTAACCTGAAGCTCCTGATGAACCTGCTTCAATGCAGCAGCTTGATCAGTTGCAGTCTCTACATTGCTAACCAGTCTAGGATCCATGTTGGACAACAGATTGTAACCCAGATTGGCAAAGAATGGTGAGACATGAGTTGATGTGTGTGGAACAAAAATTATACATATCTCTGCCATGGGTAGGTTTGAGCACCAGTTATTCTGTTGCGCATTGATGTAGCATCTTAGATAGACATCCAAACTTTGGTTTATGTTCTCCATTTTTCCATTAGACTGGGGATGAAAAGAAGTGCAAAAGCAGAGCTTGATCCCAAGAGCCCCAGTGAAGGATTCCCATAACTGAGCAATAAATTGGGGCCCACAATCACTTACTATCTCCATTGGGATATAATATAGTGAGAAGATTTTGTATACAAACAACCTTGCTGTCTCCACCAACGTAATTGTGGTTGAGCAAGGAAAAAATCTATCATTTTTGAAAACCAATCCACCATCACCAGGATTGCATTGAACCCATTCTAGTCAGCAAGTTCTAGAATGAAATCTACAGATACCGACGTCCAAGGCCCTGCAGCTGGTTGTAACAGAACCAACAAACAAGTAGTCTTGTTTCTGCTTGCCTTGGAATAAACACACACCAAGCAATCTCAAACATGGGCTGCTACTTGCACTTTCAGACCTTTCTAAGAGAATTGTCAGCAAATTAGCTCAACTGTCTTGTTGTTCCCTAGGTGACCTGCTGTAGGAAAAGTGTGATGTGCTTCCATGATTTTGTCCCATATAGTTCCCTTCAGTACCCATAGACAGCCTTGATGACAAAGAATTGGGACTATCTTGTGGTAGCCCTGCAGCTGATCTACTGGGTGTACACATGCTAATTCCAATTGCTTATCATAGCCCTTGGACAGAGGCTGCAAAAACTTAACTTTAGAGTACAAGTCCAAGTCTGCAACCTCTGTCAAGGACATGGTGGCAAGCATAGCAGGCAGAGTCAACACAAAGGGGACCACATACTCATCTGGAATTAGAGTATTCATGTTGAAATCCACATCCAAACTTGTATCAGGGAGGTGGGAAGGGTTCCTGCTCAATGCTTTAGCCAAGTGGTTGTCTATTTCTTTGATGAAATTGTAACAAAACTTGTATCTTGTCAAGTCCTCATGTCATATGGATTGACAATCTGACAAAACCCTGGGTTGGCATTAGTACAAGAGGGCCTTATGATCTGTCCTCACTACAAAAGGATGACACACTGACATGAGATGGTGATGCCAATGCTTTAAGGATTCCACAACTGCCAACACTTTCTTGTTGTAAATCATTTAATTGTGTTCCTGAGCTTCCATTTTCCGGGAGAAGTACCCCACCAGTTTTTCAACACTATTGTTGGCAGTTTGTAGCAACAAACCAGCCACAGCATATTTTGATGCATCTGTGGATACTACAAGTGAAATATCTGGATCCACATGTTGTAATACAAGAGAGAACAACAGGTGAGACTTAACTGCCAATAATGCTTTTTCACACTCAGGCATCCAGACCAGAGTTGTCTTCCCACTGGCTGAATACAAGGAGGCCTCTACTTCAGACAGATGTGGGGTGAACTTTTTTAAGAAATTAAAGGTAAACAAGAAGTTATGAAACTGAGATACAGTAACAGGAGTTGAATATTCACAAAATGCTGCCTCTTTATCAGGGGTGATAGTGTGACCATCCTCAAAGATAATGTTCATGTCAGGATACCACATCCCGGGGGGCCTGTTGGCCTTGGCTGCCAACTTTCTCTGTTAAGAGGAGGATAGAGCCCACCATAGGAGGGGGTGCTAACTTGATGAGAAAAGATGATGATTGGCCCACTAAGGCCCAGGGTCCAGCAGCTGTAACCATAGTGTTGACTAACCCAGCCAAGGTAATGTAGGCAATGCCTGCATATTGGTTGGCTGTGGGAGGAGTCAGACCTAGGGTGGGGTGTAGGAGGTCAGTTTTGGGTGTTGGGGGTGATTCCATATCTTTCTGGTAGGCAGGTAAATAGTTGTACTTCACACAGATTTTGGCAGCTGGTTGCTTGCACCAGGCACCTTTATGGAAGGCTGTTTGTGGGGTTATCTGATGGGGCAGGTGGTTTGGGTGGGGAGTATCCTTCACAGTAAACTCCTTGTACTCTGGCTTAAGCAGATAGTCAGAAAAATGTAGTGGGCCAAATGATGCTCCAGGAGGACAATAAAACACGGGTTGGGTTTTGGGGGCTTCCTCAGGAACACAGGCTGTCAGCCCAAGATTTTCTGTTGGAACAGTAGTGAAGTGGAAAACAACCAAGACTAAATATGGAATAAATTGATAGAACCAAGGTCCCATAATCTTATTTTATTTCAGAATGGAAATACCATTTTAACAAGACTTTACCAAGTTTAACTATCATTTCAAAATGCTAAGTTCAGATTAACCCATCACCTGATAGCTGAGTTTTCTCAGTTTCCTCCGGGCCAAGAGTTCCAGCCCCATTCTGATCCTTCTGGCCCGTCATATCTTCTGTTGGAATGACCTCCATCTGACGGTCCAGACACAGCATCTTCATGGCTTTATCATTGCCACCAGAGTTCCCTTCATCATGGACCAAGAGACCTCCAGGAACTACAAGCTGGGTCAACCTTTGCTCCATGAGCCGCACAACTTCAGGAGCAGCTTTGGGGTCATTACATGACCAGGGATCACATGATCTGGCAGCCTGGGCTTCTAGCCAATTATATGAATTCCCTTTGGATTTTGGTCCATTGTGCTGAGCAGCAAACCCTTTTAAGACAGCCTGTCAACTATGAAAGGATTGACACCATATTGGTTTAGTGCTTCCAGCAATCCAGCTTGGTTCTGCAAATTTGTGGCCAGGCGGGCCTGAAAATTTCCTTGACTAATTGGATTTGAACCAATGCCTGTTTCAGCTCTTTCACCGGCTAGCTGTGAAAAACACAGGTAGACAGCCCAAGGGTCTGCAAGATCCCCACAATCCTCAGAATCAGGTCCCAAGTTCAATTCTCCTAGTTGGAGTTTCCCACTTATTTTGAGAGAAATGTTATTCATGACAGTTCCCCAAAAAGGTAAACTTACATTTAAAGAATTCACACTAACTTTGCTTGATAATCAGGTTATCCTGGAGGATACACTCTACTACTGCTGACAAGTGGGCCTTATGGGACTCCTCATCTGGAGAAAACACCAAAATATCATCCATGTAAGCAATGGCACACACCCCCAGTAGGTCTCCTAGAACTAAATCTATCAACTGCTGAAAGCATGCAGGAGAATTTTTTAACCCAAAAGGCATGACACATAACTGAAAGATGCCTTTCTTGGTTCTGAATGCAGTCAACAAATCCATCTCTTCTGCTATCCTAATATTATTGAACACATTCAAAAGATCAAATTTCAAGAAAACCTTAGCCTTTTTAACACAGCAAGAGAGTTGAGCTTCAAGCAGCAAAGGGTAGGGGTCTGGAATAGTGATGTTATTTAGATTTTTATAGTCTACACATGGTTTTAACAACCTGTCCAACTTCTGTAAAAACAACAACAGTGAACATATCAACAGAGCTTTATTAAAAATGTAGCCTTTTGCCAACATATCCTGGGTCCACTCTTTCAAACATTGTCCTCCTTCAGGGTTAACAGGTAAATAGGAGAAGCAATGCAGATGATATCAACAGCAACCTTGAAGTCAAATCCAAACTGAGTATGATTGGGAAGAACCTCACCCCTAGTGATGTCAAAAGCCACTGACCAACGTTGAAGGCATACCAGCAAATTCAAACTCAAAGGCATGGGAACAGGAACTTCTTGGATAGTCTGTGGAGACTTCTCCAACTCAGACATTCCCAACAATGGAATGCAAACAGTAATAGCCAAAGAATGATCAACCTGCAATTTGTTTTCCTTGAGAAGATTTGACATGTTGGGATCCTGCCACCACCCCACCCTCAAGATGATAGGGTACATTAGGGTGGTGTATATGGAGAATTGAGAAGTAAAGGACTGAAATGAAGCAGAAAAAGTCACTGGCTTCTTCAATTAGAAAGACAGGGAGTTTGATAATTTCATCCTCTGACCAACATGTCGGGATGATACTTCAACTGTAACAAATCTGCAGTCTCCATGCTAATGAGGTTTTCTGAAGCACCAGTATCCAATAAAATTAGAGTACAGAAGATAGTTTGACCATTATCAATTCTACCATAAAACAAGAAGTAACCAGAAGTAGATTTATTTACTGCAAACAAAGAAACCTTAGTAGGATCTTGCTTCTCTTCTTTGGTACAAACTGCGGCTAAGGAGGCAAGATACTCCTGAAAGTAATGTTCAATAATTTCTTTAACTGCCTCAGAGAGAACAGGGTGGCCACCATTAATAGGAACCAATGGTAACTCTTCAGCTTCAACAACGGACAATTTAGTCAGAAGTACATGCTGAAGCATAGCCAAAGAGTTTTCAGAAGATGCTGAAACTGCCACCTCATCCACACCTACAGGTTTGTTCATGATTGTCAACTGCAACTGAGGAGATACATGAGAAGAACACTCTCTGACTGGACTAGAAAAATTCACCACATGATATGCACCTGAAAACCATAAACACGCAACAGGTTTGGCTTTGATAGCCAGCACACCTTGTTTGGTAACAGACAGATTTGAGACCAGAGAAAGAATTTGACTTACCAGGGCCTCAGTTGTGGTTAAAGTGGAATCCCAAACTGCTAACCACAACAATGAAAGCTTATTGACCTCAGGAACATCAATTGTGCAACAATAGGCCAAGAACTGAGGAAGGAATACCAACAGCAAACTAGTACCCTGATGAAAGGCGTATAGCTTATGATATACTTTGAGCTCCTCAATAGATATACACACAATATTTAACAAAGGGTATAAAGACGCACTTTCAGTTAAAGTACATGGATTGTGTTCCACTGCAGACAAACCATTCACGCGCATCCACCAAAATCTTTGTCATGACATGATAAACCTGAGATTTGTGACTAAGGGTGGAGCCAGAATAAGATGATAAAACTGACAGCACTTCACAAGAAATTTTTTCAGTTGGTGGAGAAAGATAATAGTCCAGACGCCAAAATAACAAAAATGATAGAACCAGGTGTCACAACATCTACAATTACTTCCTCTTGGGAAAATAATTCCCCAAGTGACTCACCAAATGATTCCCTGTTTAATCATTAAGATGGTGGCACTGTTATCACTCAGCCATCTATTACAGGGATCAAACATTTTGAGTCCTAAGAGGAACACTCTTGGACAAACCTCATGACCTAAGAGGAAAAATTACTGGGATAAGCCTCATGACTAACATGATGTACATAGGCCATATGTGGCTTCCCATGATACAATATAATACTCTAAGCTCATATCAAATAACGTATCATTCTCTTCTTAATTTTCCCCTTTATCTTGTTTTATATACTTTCCAGAAGTATATACTCAAAACTTATTATTTTAGGACAAAAATACTTCTAAGCAGCAGAAGGGTACCAATTGCCCCTCCAAGACCACTAAACCCACCAAGCAGAAGGCAGCAACCACCAAAAAGGCAGTTCCCAAATCCTCCTCAAAGCCTTCCCCAAAGCCCTCCCCTGAGAGGAGCTCAAATCACTCCTCTGGGGGAGAGAAATCTGATGGTTCACTTACTGACCACAGTTTCTACAACTCAGCTTTGGATGAGGAGCCTACCAAGAAGCACTCAACCTAAAAGTCCCCTCCCAAGGATAAGTCTCCTGTACACAAGGAGCACCAAGATAAGCCCCCTTCTGCTCCCCCCACCAAACCCCCCTTCAAGCTCATCTGGGAATGATACAAAGCCCCACCCTGATTACTTCCCTGGCTTTTGCCATGCTTCTTCTAGCCCATGGGACCCTCTGTTGGCCCACAATATCTGCAATGTTGACAAGAAGTTCAAGGTTCCTTCTTCCTTGCCAAAGTTTTCCCCCATCATGAGTATCAAAGGTGGGCCAGCCATGGTGGCCAATGGTTACATCTTTAGCTGTAATAATGCCAACCAGGGCTTCAAGAGCCAGCACTATACCTGTGAGGACTGCTCTTACTCAGTGCAGCTTAACACTAAGCACTGGGAAAAGGTCCAAACCATCAAGTAAAGCATATGTGTATTATGCTCAACACTGTCATATCCCACCTGCTCAAGTGGTATCTTTTGCAGGTGATGTCCACCTTCAAAGATCTTGCTGTCACCCAGCTGGCTGTGCTTGCATATAAGCACCTCCCCCTAAAAACTTGACAGGGTTCTAACTCATAACTAGTTGTGAAGTTTGTTAGTAATAACCGCCGAGCCTCTAATCCCCTGGCCAAAAGCGCCACCACAATCAAAGATATGGTCTTCACCTATGCCATCAAGAAAACTAAGGATTGTGAGATTCTCCTTCTCCATGATGATGAACAGAAAGTGGAGGATAAAATCATTGCCTATGCCACAACTCAAAATCTGGAGCAGCTGAACACTGCTACCACCTGGCTGTGCAACAGCACATTTGTAACCTTCTTCACCCTCTTTAAGCAGCTTTGAGTACTACATGGGCAGGTTGACACCCAGTTTATCCCCTTGTTTTCTTCCTCCTTCCTGGTGCTAAGACTGAAGTCTACACCAGAGCCTTCAAAACTGTCCAGGATTCTTTTAGCTTCCTTACCACCAATAAGATCCCCCTCCCACCCACACCACCAGAGAAAATCCTTCCTCTGCTGAGAAGGATGAGTCTGCCCTAGCCGCTGAGCAGCTAGCTTATGCGCACTCACTTGGGCCAAAGTTTATCATTATGGACTTTGAGCTTGCTCAGTTCAGAGCTTTTGAGACCACCTTCAATGGAGAATTACAAGGATGCTTCTTCCATTTTAGGCAGGACCTCATCAAACACCTTAAGAGCAAGAAGGAGCTCTTTGAGAAGTACCTTAATGATGGTAAAGGGAAGTGCCACTTTGCCATCATCCAGTTTGCTGCCTTGGCTTTTGTGTGGTTGGAGCATACTGGGATTGGCTCTGAGGCCCTCCTGGAGGATGCTTATATCAAGAGGCACTCCAACATTTTCAAGGGCTACCTTGATTACTTTTAGCGGCAATGGGTAGGCAAGAAGATGACTGCCCAGAGAGAAAAGAGCAGGGCCACAGCACCATGGAGCTGCCAGAGCGCCTGCCTCAAGGGGGAGATGAAGGCCAAGTCCAGCCTGGAAGTGTGGCCCAAGTACCTGAAGACAAAGTTTGGGGCCAATCCCAAGTTCAATAAGTTCTTTTCCAAGCTTCAGGAGGAGCAGGAAAGGAATGCATCCAAGTTATGGGACTTGGCTAACTGGGTGGCCCCCAAAAAGAGAAAGTCCAAGGAGCAGGACTACTAGAAAGACGTCCAAAAGTCAGTGAAGAAAAAGTACAAGATGGCAGGGATCAAGAAGTACCTTGAAGATGTTGCTACTGCTCTTGATGGTGGCTTTAATTAGCCCAGTAAACTTTGCTTTTCTGTGCCTGGATCTTTTTTAACTTTTGAATTTTTATATTTTTATATTTATTTGGATTGTAATAATCTTTTTAGGTATTAATGGTAAGTTTTATGTTTAGTTTCAAGATTTTTTTTGTAAGAAATATCTTATATTTTGTTAATTTACCTTTAAAGTATGATATATTTTCAGCTGTACTTATAAAAAGTATAATGAATATAAATTAGAATTTTTTTATACTTTGTAGCTTGTATAATATATCAAACTATATTTCTTTGGTTCATTGGAATTTTAATTTTTATGGGAAAAATGTTTTTATAGTAAAGAGTGGAATTTACATAGTAAATTGCAAAATACTTGCTTATATCTCCTTATTCTTATTACTTGTGGTATTTTTTTATTGTATTTTTGGACTCTCTGGGGTCATTTAAATTTAATAATATATTTAAAATATTTCTTATATTAAATTTTTTTAGGGTAAAGTATGTTGTAAATTAAAAAGTGTCAACATCCAGAAGACAGCATTATCTAAAACTGAGTTATCACTTTATTATAGTGTCAACATGGACACTGTCAACATGGGCGCTGTTGCCGCCAATACCCATATGCCATGGTGTGAAAGTTGGTTCCAGACTTGGGTCAGGTGAAACATAATAGGATATGCTTTGTTGATTTAGAACTTGAGTGCTTTCTTCTGCCTATTGACCACCCTAATTTTGTTCCACATATTCATAAAGTCATTAAATTCTTGCATGACAGAAGCTTGGGAAAATTTTAATTGGTTGACAATTTGGTATCAGGTCAGGTTGCACTGGGTGAGTGCCACAATTTCCTGGAGAATGTGGACAGTACTAATTTGGCACTTAGGGTGCTAGGCCACAGGCACTATATCCTGATTGACTGAAGGGGGAGAAAGTTGTTTATTTGTGGGCAGTTGTATCAAACTAAGGTTGTCATTCTGATTGGCTCATTGAATGGTGCCAGGTGTGGGGTTGGGAAAGGGGGAACAAGCAGAGCTATAATATTGGTGATTATCAACCAAGTCAAAACCATATGGGTTTGGATTCAGGTACAGGTTGGCTTCCTCATTACCCACATCAAAGATCTGAGTGTAAACAGGGGCCTCCACATAATGAGCCTCACCTTCACAGAAGAGTCTTGGCTGCTGCTGGTTTGTTTACTGGCACTGTCAAAAAATGTTGTTGTTGTTAAAAACCATTGTAAAAAATAAGCAAAAAATCACTAAAAGTAGAGGTTTAAAATTTTATGAATTTTTTATTGTAATAATGAGCACAGATTTGGAAAGTTCTTTAAACCATTATACACAAATAAGGAGCCATAAAATGAATAAAAAGACTCTGTTACCAAATTTGACAACTAGTGATTGGTTGATTTTTTAAATGTGCTGTTTTAGCAGGGTTACAAGGGGAAAACATTTAGAAACTAGATTATAATATTTATTGAGAGATAGTTATTATATAGTTGATCTTAATTGTGGATATCAGGAGCATGATTGTGGCAATTACTCAGTTGGATGGTGAGAGGGGTAACTTAATCCTGGTAATGATTCAAGCACCAAATTGAGTCATCTGCCATATGAGATCATTGTTTGTTCATATTGCTGATTCCAGGAATTCACACTGACTTCCTTGTTTGGATTTGGGTCACTGGGAAGTTGAATTGCGGATCTCAAACCTGCTTAGTTGGAACCTTGTTGGCAGGTTGATCATACTGTTTTGACATTGCTAAACTGTTAATTTTCTATTTTAGACTGTACATAAAGTAGTTTTTAAGCCTGTTGATATAAACATATATTGGTCAGTTTAGAACACATGGGTTCAGTCACAAAACAAATTCCAACTTGATAGATCTAAATAGAAGATAATTTCACAGAAAATGAACACTATTTGGCATAAATGTCTAATCATACAACAACCTATTCAAACTGGAGACAAATGCTTAACAATTCAACAACAAGTGTACCAAACACTAGAACACATGAGTTTCAGTCACAGAACAAGTCTACTATGTTTACTATGATTTTGGTTGGTACATGAAAATCAGTCACAAAAGTTACAAATTTGATCCAACAACAAGCCTCAAAAGCAACTGAAACAGACAACATAAATATCAAATATCAAAACACATGAATGAATCTATAATACTGTTACCAGATCATCCTAATTGAGAATACAATTAAAAATAAAAAAAGGAAATAAAAATTCTGAGTGTCTTTTTTGGGATTAGAACTAATAAAAATATCAAATATATCAAAACTCATGATCAATAGTGCACATTTATGGCCAAAAATAATTAATATTGAAATCTAAAAATCTAATTTGAAATAAACAGTAGTGACTACTAGCTTTCATGATACTATATATGAAGAGATAAAAATTATAATAAATAAATTATATAGATAAACTGATTTTAATTTTCTTTTATTTTTATACCAAAATAAATGCATCCCAACAACAGAGTAACAATGGACCTGTTGTGTGCCGCAGTTGTGGTTGCCCCCGTGGGTCAAAGAACAGAGTTAGTGCAACCCAAGTGCCTATTCAAGAAGGAGATGTGAGAGAAGAGCTCAATAGTGACGCTGCACTGACACAGCTGGTTTAAGGAGCACAAGCTGCTAGGGGGCAGAGCATCAATCCCCAGGTCCAGAAGCTGACCCAAAAATTCACCAAGTTCATTACCACCAAAACAGTAAATTATGTCACTACCAAGAGGGTGTCCTTGGTGTACAACCCTGTATACTAAAGTGATAGTGTTTCAGCTACTATTCTGGAGAAGGTTAATCCAGTCCTTGACACCACGTATGAGCCTTACGTGAGTGATTCCAAAGGGGGAGACAAGGACAAGCTGCCCCAGTATTTCCAAACCACTAAAGGGCAGAAGGTGCTGAAGAAGGTTGATGCATTCTGCAACCAAGTGCCTATGTCCTGTGTTTTGGCTAAGCCCTCAGAGTCTGTGCATACCTCTAAAAAGCCCAAGTACCATGAGATCCCCAATTTCACCTAGGAGACCTTCATGTAACTCATGGAGGAGACAAATGACTACAAGAATGCCTGGTTATTGTCAGGATCTCAGAAAAATCTTCCCACAGGATCCAAAAAGCCTATATGAAAACAGGTACTGTTCTCCTTTTTAGAGAAATCCAAGAGGGTTCCAGTTCTATTGGTCAAGGAACACCTGTGGGCCATCTAACAGTGGATCAAGCGGAATTGCCATCTTGAACAGGAAAAATTCAGTCAATGGTTGAGTCCGCTTTTGGAATCCAGACTTTGGTTTTCACGTGCTACCAAGCAGTGAAAAAATTAAACTTCTCATGGAAAAACTTGGGGTATCTCCATAAAATTGAAACAGCCCTGATAATGTCATCTATCAGAAAAAATACACAGTTATAGTAACTGCTCTCAAGGAGAAGGGCACTTCATATTCTACTACATTGGCAAGTCATTCTTTGCGTCCTCCATTTGCAACAAGTATGGGTATGTCCTCAAAGGGGAAAAGAACAGCATGTCCTACATGCAGCTGTCTGGTCTGGTGTGTACTCTATGGTAGCCCTTCTTGATCCCCTTGGTATTGAGCTATACCAGATAATAAAGGGTTCTCACAACAGTACAACCTTCCTCTTTTTTCTGATTGGTTCAGGAGCACCTGAGGCGCACAAGCCCAGGCTTCACCAATGTCATTGTGCTGAATAATGTTAGACTCCACAAGGTGGTGGATATTTTCAATGAATTCCAGGTGATTGAGCCTGGTTTTGCCATTGCTTTGCAACAATTGACTACAGCGCCTTTATGTCTTCTCTTTCTCCCTGCCTATTCCTCATTCCTCAACCCAACTGAGGAGATTTTTGGGTGGCTCAAGAGATTTGTTGAGAAAGAGGTGCCACCTGGGCCTGATGATTTGTTCAATTTGCTGCAGGTTGGTGTCCATACCCTCCCAGCTAAAACCATGGCCAAATTCTATGGTCACACAGATTTGTTTCTCCCTGCGTACCTTGCCCAGAAGCCAATCAATTAAAGGCTTTGCTGTTCTCAATGTTTTTTGCATTTAATTTTTTAATGTTTGTTTTTATTTAGTTTAATTTATTTCATCTTTATTTCTGTGATTCTGCATATTGTGTCAGGTTTAATAAAAATTAACAAAGCAAAGCCAATTGAATGAATGAATGGAAAATTAACACACAAGAATATTTATATTTTTATTATTATGATTTTATTAGTGTTAGTTTATTTCACATTATTTATATGATTCCCATTGTATATTGTCATGTGTATTAAAATTAACAAAGCAGGAAGGGTGAATGAATGAATACACAGAAATTTTTTATTATGTATTTATTTGTTGAATAAAGAGGTTTGGTTAGATTATATTGTAAAGAAATTATATATAAAAATTTAAAATAGTATTTGGGTGTAGACTTTTATTGGGGGTGGGAGAGGCAGAATTCCAGGACAGTTCCTTTGAAATAGACTAGTAATTTCTATTGACAATATGTATGTTGACATTGGACCTGTACTATATAAATTGCAGAAGGTATAATACGGGAGCATTGTGATACAATTGTCCAGGAGGATTTTGTCTGGTGGAGCAGCCATCCCATAGGTGGTGGCAAGAATAACTGAATCCTGAATAATGTGCTCTATTGAGCTGTATCCAGGGGCAATTTTTTTGCATCTAATAAATGGCACACTTCATCCAGTTTTATTATTATATCAGAAAAGCTGCGGGCTTCTGCTTTAAGAAACATCAGTACAACAAGAGCTGAGTAAACAATCAAGTGAAGTCTCTGCCCTGTAACAGGGTGGAGAACTCACAAAATTTATTATTTATGGTACTGATTTTATTTTTAAAGGACATATTGGCAAAGTTTTTTTTCCATTGTTTTTGGTATACCAGTCTTGTCAGAGCACCAGGAGGCCCTGAAGTCTCCAAGGACGCCTACCAAGGCAGGCATGCCAGTGGCAGAACTATGACTAAGTTTTGTTATTTTTTCATTAAAATCTTTAGGATATGCAATAGTGTGTGATCAGTTGGGAAACAGAAATGGACTTCTTCTTGTCTTCTCTTCATCTCAGGTAGGTTTTGGTACAGCATAGTTTGGATGAAATCCCAGAAAAGCACAAAAAAGAGCTTGCAGGAGCCAATTTCCGGAACGTACTGGTTGAGTTGCAGTTTGGGGGCCGCGGCCAAAGCCAAAGCCAAGACCCGCCATTTGGTGTTGTCTTGCATTGGTTGGAGTGATGTAAACTGTTCTTGTTTCATAGGGTAATTTTTAAATTTATTAATCATCTTGGAGGTGGCGGCTGGCATCAGAACCAACTGACACCCTATGTGGGGGATGTAGTTGCTGTAGAATGTTTGAAATATGTAAGGTCTTGGGTACTGGCAGACTTCTCCTTTGGTTTCTTCCAAATAAAAAAGTTAAAAAATCTTTTTTTAATTATTTGATGTTTTATTTTTTACCATCTTATATATCTTTAACTGTTTCCCCCTTGACAGGGGCTGCTTTGAAGGACTTTTCACTAGTTGGTTTCTGGCCTTCTGTTGTTTTCTGTTTCTTTTTATTTTTTAGTTACTCAAACATCTCAGGGTCCTTTGACCATGCCTCCGCGTTTGTGAACCCCTGTGACTTGAGCTATAGATCAGCAAGAACATCTTTTTTGTACGTTTAGGAGCCTGGCTGCAAGTTTGTCCTTTGTATTGGGAATCTTCTTCACAGCCTTCACAGTAAATTTGTCTAGTTTGTTGCTTTTCAACACCACTTTCTTTAGCATGTCCTTCATCTTTTGATTGGCCTCCTTGATTTTAGCCACAGCTGTGTCAAATTCCTTTATCATTGCCTCCAATTCTGCCATGTTTTCCTTGTACTTATCTCAGCCCTTTTTATACCAATAAAACAGCCCAATAAACTATATCTATTATATTGTACCTAATAGAGTTTAAATAAATATATCTTGATTTTACTTATGATTTTTTATTAGCTTTAAGTACTACTATTCATTTGATATTGATAATATGTATATTTATTGTATGTAGCAACCCATTCCTAGTATCATGAACAACATATTTTGTTATGTATATGTTCTGTCCAAGTAAAACATGATTTTTTCTTGAATCAATATGCCAAGATTGACCCAAAGTACTGTAAATTCAGAACCTAAACATAAAAATGCAGGATTGTCAAATCCTTGGTCCAAATTTCAAATCACTTTTGCGGGATGGCCTTTTTAATTAAATTGATTTTTTGATTATTTATCTGAATATTTGAAAATGTGGGAACTCATAGACACTTTGCAAAGTTCAAACCAAACTGCATATTTCAATGGACAAAATGAATTAACTGGAATCAGTTTTAGGCATTCAAATCCATCAACCATTTTTGTTAAGTTTACTATGTTTTTTGAAATTGCAGGATTGTCAAATCCATGAACTGAATTTCAAATCACTTTTGAATGCCACTAGTAAACTCAAATATTAATTGCAGGAACTGGAATCCAAATTTAATATACACTAAGCACACCAGGAAACACCAACCCAAATCAAGAAGCTCCACCACAACTAAAATCAAACTAAAAATTCAATCTCAATAACCATAATTAGACATAAAAAATGATTAAACTTTAAAATCATTCAAACCTGGAAAGTATACAATATTATTAACTTCAAATCACGTATATAGAAATTCTGTTACTATTCAAGGCTAACTCAAGAGAAAATAACTACCCACAACTAAACCAATAAATCCAAATAAATACATATTTGATTTAAAATATATTTTTTATTTTATTTTTATGGACCATTAATCACATTCCCAACCAGCTCCTGCACCAGCTTGCAGGGCAACCTGTTCACAAGGGCATCCCAGAGGGTCCAAGAACAGACCCAGAACCCAACTCAAGGGAAGTCATGCCAACACACAGGCCTCCTAAGGTATCAGCGCCAGCCAACCACATCCCACATCTCAAGCCAGGAACAGTAGCCTTAATCCAAGACAGAAGCCACTCTCAAGGCCTGCAACCAAAGTCTCCTACACAAAGGTCATTGGGAATAATGAGGTTACATACACCTCTAACGTGTACCCAGTTGTCACCTGGCCCTGCACTCTTGATCCAAGAGTTTCTATTTCCTGCTCCTGGGTTTTTGATACCTCATATGAGCCATTGGCCACCACCAAAGAGCCATCTGTGCCTGTTTCTTATGCCACCATTGATGGCACCATCACAACCAAGAGTGATTCCACTTTCTTCACAAAGGTCCCCATCCCCTGTGTTGAGCCTGCTAGCCAGGATGCTGTGGTACCTGCCAAGGGCCGGCGTTGTTTGACAGATAGTGAGCGTGAAGCTCTCCTCAATTGCTTTAACGGGGGAATGTTAGTTTGGGATATTGCATCCTTATTTGGTGTCACAACCAGATACATTGCCAACATCAACATCAAGTATGACAACACCAGGCAAATTGTAAAACTGCCAAGGCTAAGCAGAAGCCCAGCCTACTTCAGCCCACTCATCTCAAGGCAATCAAGCAGTAGGTTACCAAGGATCACCACCTGGACTCACTTGCTGTCCAATCAATGCTTGCCACAGAGTTTGGGCTTTCTGTTTCTAAAACCCTTGTTTACAAAGCAATGGTTGATTTGGGCTTCTCCTGGAAAGTACTAGGAGTTTTGCCATATAACAGAAACAATGAGAAGACCATTGAGAATCAATGCATTTATGCTGAGACATATCTGGCACTAAAGGAGACTGGCAACGTACAGTTCTTCTGCATTGAAAAATTAATGTTTACCTCCTCACTCAGGTCTAGGCATGGGTGGGTCAAGAAAGGGTCCAAGGACGGCATAGCCCATTGTGCAGCTGTCTGTTCCCAGACCTATTCCATGGTAGTGCTTCTTGGTCCTCACGGGTTAGACCAGTATCAGATGATCAAGGGTTCCCATAATAGCAGGACATTTATTGATTTTCTTCAAACTGTCAAGGAGTATCTCTGAATTAATTACCGCAGTATAACCAACATTGTTGTGTTAGATAATATTGGTCTCCACAAAGTGGATCTGGTTGTGTCCGAGTTTTCACCCATTGACAAGAATAGCCATTCCTCCAACCACCGCCTTGCTGATTGTCCAATGAGACTCCTCTTCCTCCCCCCATATTCCCCATTTCTAAATCTAAAAGAGGAGGTCTTTGGGTGGATCAAAAATAAGGTGAAGAAAGGCCTCCCTCAGGACACTGAGGATCTCTTCAACATCCTTGAGGTCAGTCAATTTGCAATGCCACCCAATGTGGTTGCAGCTTTTTACAAGCACTCAGAATCCTTCCTCCCCAAAGCCCTGTCCTCTGAGCCAATCAGATTAATGGACGCTCTAGGTTTTATTTGTTTTTATTTATTTTGTTTTTAATGGGGCTTTAAAATAATACTTTATGTTATAATGATGCAACATTTGATTGTGTTATAGACATATAAGATTACGTAGAAAATGTAAGTAAAATTAATTATACTAGGTAAGAGGAATATATTATAATGTACTGAATATTATATTGATTGTTGCGCTAACAAATAAATAAATTAAAAAAGACAGAAATAGATTAAATTTATTTAAATAATTGTGAATCCTTGTTTGTACTTTGGCTTTTTTAAGCCACAAATTAGATCTTTCAGGTCATCATCTGATCCTTATTATTTCAGTGCCACTATAACCACACAGCACAACCACCAATCATTTTTATGTATCACTTACTAATTAGTACTTAGGACGCAGGTCAAGCATATCAAATATATTTATCAAATCATATTACAAGCAAAAGGTAATTTGAGTTCTAAACAATCACTTGTTTAGATTAAGTGGAGCGGGCCGCATGATGCAGATAAATTCAATTCTTGTTGTTTGTATATACTGTAAATTCAGAACCTAAACGTAAAAACGTGGGATTGTCAAATCCTTGGTCCAAATTTTAAATCACTTTTGTGGAATACCCTTTTTTAATTAAATTGAATTCTTTGTATTTTTAGTTGAATTTTTAAAAATGCGGGAACTCATAGACACTTTGCAAAGTTCAACTTGAACTGCATATTTCCAATAGACAAAATGAATTAACTGGAATCAGATTTTAAGCGTTCAAATTCATCAACCATTTTCATTAAGTTTACTATGTTTTTTGAAATTGCAGGATTGTCAAATTCAAGAACAAAATTTCAAATCACTTTTGAATGCCACTAGTAAACTCAGATATTAATTGCAGGAACTGGAATCCAAATTGAATGTAAAGTAAGAAACTAGGACAAATCAACCCAAATCAAGAAGCTCCACTCTGGATAAAATCAAATGGAAAATACAATCTCAATAACCGTGTTTAGACATGAAATTAAGTGAAATGTAAAATTGTCTAAACTGGAAATGATGCAATATTCTGCACTCTAAAACTCTAATATAGCAACCATAAACCCATATAATAATTTATGAGCTACTCTCCTGATGACGCAGAATTTTTTTAAAAGTTTTTTGGTCCCCAGCGTAGCCAAGGGGCCAACAAAACTTCTTTTTAAGGAAGAAGGAGGGGGGCAAAGATAAACCATCAGTTTACTACACTATGTATTCATGTACTGCTATTAAGGATACTTGATTACAGTAGATTTCAGAAAATACTAATAATAAAATAGAATTATATATTACAATCTGTTTTTACCATGTTGCCTTTTCCTTGGTGTGTTGATAGTTCATTTGCTGTTGATAAAGTGTTTGCATTTGATTGGATGGTTTCACCTCCAGTTGCCTTTGCAATAAGAAATCAAGCCGCCTCCTTGAGACCAACTGTGGTCACGGAGGCAACTTGATCTCCTATTGCTAAGGCAACTGGAGGTGAAACCATCCAATTAAATGCAAACACTTTATCAACAGCAAATGAACTACCAACACACCAAGGAAAATGCAACATGGTAAAAATAGATTTTAATATATAAGACTATTTTATTATTAGTGTTTTTAAAATCTACTGTAATCAAGCATCTAAATTTTAGCCATCCTAAAATAGAATAGGGTGATTTTTGAGAATGCCTATGATTCCTAAAAGAATCAGCACAAATCCACTCTAGATCCTTTAGCATCCTTTTTGTGACACCCATAAATTATATTTATTTCAAATTCCTTGCAATTATGATTTGAAACTTGGTTCTTGGATTTGAAAATCCCACAATTTCAGATTTGTTGATTTTTCCATGATGTCTATGATTTGTTTGAAATACAGGAAATCTCAAATTGTACATTAGAATCCAGCACTTATTATTTATGTATCCCACATTTGTTTGCTGAGTTTTGTCTTTTGTTAGTTGATTTATCTACTCAAGAGATTTGAAATTTGCCAATTTAAATATATCAAAAAAGTCAAATTAAATGTTTGATTTTATTAAATATTTTAATTTTCACTCAGCTGAGTTGCCCACAAAAGTGATTTGAAATTTGAACCAAGGATTTGACAATCCCACATTTTTACGTTTAGGTTCTGAATTTATAGTATAATAAATGAGCCTGTACTCAACAAGCTAGTAAATAAAACATTTTTTATTTATTTTTTATTATTTGATGTGGTTGCAACTATAACTAATGTCTTGTAATATATTTAGATATATTACTATTATAATTTACCTATTAAAATTTAAAACAATATTAAAATATTAAAAGTAAAATTATAATTATAAATCTTAAAATTTATCTATTAAAGTTTAAATATTTGAAATTTAACTATTTTTATTTAATTGTGATTTATTCAATATTAAAATATTTAAAATTAAAAATTTTACTATTAAAATTTTAATATTACCTGTCAGGATTTCTGGATATTGACTAATTAACAGTTTTAACAAAATACACGGGCCAGCAGTTAAATGCTATTAGGAAGGGTTTCAACAAAATAATGCAGGCCGCAGGTTTGTGGGATTAGTGATCAAATCATATTCTGGCATCAACATACTCATGCATTACAATTAATTAATGGTATATGCAATTACTGCTCATTAATTAATCCACCTCAACCACCACCTCAAACATGCTTTCCATAATAATTACTATTCTAAAACTTTAAATGAATCTTAGAACAAGAGGACTGCCATATGAACCGTCATCTGCATTACATCTAGAATAGTCCAATGTGGACTGGGCCGTCAGCCAACCACTCTTAGATAAAAGGCTTTGAGCCTATTGCATTAGAGTAGCTCTGATTTAGTGAGACAATCATATTTGTGAACTAATAGCCAAACGCTGGCTAGTTAGCCCCAGAAGTGGCCCAGGAAGACAGAAAGGATACCAATCTGTGGAAGATGTCAAGCTAACCTTCTGTTAAAACTACCCCAAAAAGGATGGGCCTCCTGCCATGCGGACCTAATGCTACTTCAGTCTCTTTAGCAAAATGAGCTAACTCAGATGAAACATGGGCAGGCAGGCTGCCTTAAAGCCAGTCCATTAGAATAAAAGACTGATGATTTCTTAACAACTTGATGATTGATCCAAGTCTTATTTCCTCAACGTGATCCTCTCTTAGGCTTTATTAGTGGAGAACAAAACATGAACCTGTCATCATAAAGTATAATTATCTATAGTAAAATATAGGGATAACTAGTTATGAACCTATATCCAGTAGTAGGAAGAACTGTCCCAAATCCTCTGGGCCTTGGGCCCTGTTGGACTTGCTACTTCTGATGGCAACAAATATTCCTGGCCAAAGGTTACGCAAAAGTCACAGGTTCTCTGTACTTTTCTAATGTTAGAAGACTTAGGATATCATCTGGCAGATGATAAAAAACCATGACCCACAATTTTCTGACATTACCTATTTCAATATCAAAATCTTTAATATTAAAATAAAAAAATAAAAAAATTAAATTTTAAGTTGCAAGGGAAAATAATTTATTAGGAGGATGCAAATTGCTAAGGGGATGCAATTATTCTGGGGAATTATACCCCAAAATTAAATTTTTGGCTAGAGCATCTAATCAGATCCACATCCTCTTCTGTACGTGGTGGAAACCCCTGGATGCAATTGCTAGAGGGGTGGCGCCCTGTACCCTGTTGTTGTTGAACGTTTGATAAAAGGAAGGTGGGTGAGAAAATTGATTAATAGGTTTTTTTCAGGGGGCATGTAGTACCTATACAACGTTGCCAATGCAAAGGAGTTGTACAGGACGTACTCAAATGCCTATACCCCTGCAGTGTCTTCTGGAGTTTGAGTGCTAAGCAGCATATATCAATTTGAATAGGTACATCTTCTAACTTTTTGACATTGGTTTTTAATATGCAGTGAAGGAGGATTCCCAGGTATACTGCAACATGAATTCTTTGTAAGATGTATTTTTCCAAGAACATGCTAAAATTTATTGAATACTTGAAATAATCCATTGATATAGGGAGTTTGATTGAATTTGAAGAGGGTTCCAGGGGGCGCCTGACTTTTGTATCAGCCCCCCATGCCTCAGCAAATGAAATTAATAAAGGTTTAAATGTGTTCACAAGGACTATGTCCCCAACTTTTTTTGACAATGCCTTGAATACTTCATTAAAAAATTCAGTTTTTAAATATTCAGTTCATATTTGAAAGTTGGTTTTGACTAGGTTTTTTCATATTCATTGATGTTTGCAAATGGGAATCTTTGAATGCTTTCATATATATTCATCAAAGTTTAGCTTGAAATCCCGCAAATTTCATTCATCTCTTTAAAGTTGATATTTGCTCCTATTTTTTATGCTTCCCTAATCCACAGCAAGCACCCTGCAGGTGGTAAATATTCCTTAGCTTTAGCTTTGATATTTGCAAAATTATTCATATTCTGTTGAATTATTTTATTTACAGTAGTTTTAAAAGCTATGACAACAAGCAAAAATACTTCAGATTTAAACAAAATGTTTTCAGATTTAAACAAAATCCAACTCTCAGGTTAGAATATACACTCTTATAACAGGGTTTATTGACGTTAATGGGCAAAATGGGTCAACACAGCAACAAAGGGCTCACATGCAAAGCAAAACAATTCAAAATACAATCCAAAAACATTGATTCACAAACAAAATGGTGTGAGTTGACTTTTGGTGTACATATGTTTACATTGTGAATTGGTGACAAAATACACCCAGCGTGGTGTGTCAAAACTCAATCCAAAAAAAACACAATAGCAACTCACTATGTAAACAAAATCACTCAATCAGTTTGTGCAATGGGCTGTAATCAAGAATGATACCAAGGTATCTAAAATAAGACACAAGATCTGAAACAATTTTTTTAAAAATATTGTGTTGGGTGCTTATTTTGGCCTAAAATATGGGAAAAGGGGTGGAAATTATTTTGGGTATTCTAAAATGGGTGTTGTAAAAAAATAAACAACTAAGAAATAAAAAATCTATAATTGGGATATTGGGTGGGAAAAAATATTAGTTGAATATCCATAAACAGAAAAAGCAAAAATTAAAAATAGGGAGCAACTTAATTAAGTTTTATTTAATATTTTATTAAATTCTCAAAATGGAAGGAACACAGCAATAGACTACTATTGCACCCGTTGTGCGCTGCGGTTGTGGTTGCCCCCGCAGGTCAAAGAATAGACTTAGTGCAACACAAGTGCCTACTCAGGAGGGAGGCAGGAGAGGAGAGTTCCATAGTGACACTGCACTGACACAGCTGTTTCAAGGAGCACAAGCTGCTAGGGTGCAGAGCATAAACCCTTGGGTCCCAAAGCTGACCCAGAAGCCCACTAAGGTTACCACTACCAAGAAAGTTAGAGACAAGGAGGTAGAACTTACTTTGTATGTGTTTGACGTTGTGTACCGGCAAGAGTTGGTCCCGTCAGCCATGCTGGTGAAGGTGAAGCCTGTATTTGATACTAGCTACAAGCCTTACTTCAGTGATGGTAATCAGGAGTATGACAAGGAGCCTAAGTTCTACCAAACCAATGAGGAAAGTTAGTGCTAAAGAAAGTTGCTTCGTTTTACACCAAGGTGCCCATGCCCTAAGTTGTGCCCAATGCCAACAAGCCAATCCCAACTGCTAAAAAGCCTGCTCACAAGCGCATTCCTGACATCAAGCTCATCATCCTTCTCTGTCTCATGTGGGAATCTGGTGATTACAAGGCGGCTGCGGCTCTTGTTGGGGTGGATCCCAAGTACATCTCAAAGACCTTCAACAAAATCATTGATACTGGCTGAGTCCTTGCCGCGGAGAAATCCTTGCGTGTTTCCACCATGCTCACCAAGAAGCACAAATGGGCAATCCGCCAGTGGATCACCTGGGACTGCCATCTTGAACTGGCAAATATACAGGCCATGGTCAAGTCTGCTTTTGGGGTTGAGGCCTCAATTTCCTTCTATTACCATTTGGTCAAGGGAATGCGCTTTTCCTGGAAAAAGCTTTGGGTATCTCCCTACAACAGAAACAGCCCAGGCAATATCAAGACCCAGAAAAATTACGCTGAGGCGTACACTGCTCTCAAAGCTAAGGGAACGTTGAAATTCTATTATATCAACAAATCAGTGTTTGCCTCATTGATGCGCAATGGGTATGGGTATGTCCCCAAAGGCTCCAATGACAGGATGGCTTGGCGTGCTGAAGTCTGCGCCATAGCATACTCAATGGTGGCTCTCCTTGGTCCAAAGGGGGTTGAGCTTTATCAAATGATATTGGGTTCTCACAACAGCTGTACCTTTTTGTCATTCCTCCAATTGGTTGGAGCATTTGAGGCACACATGCCTGGGCTTCACCAATGTGATTGTGTTGGACAACATTGGTCTCCACAAGGTGGCTGACATTCTGAAGGAATTCCAAATGATTGACACAAGCATTGCAGTGGGCCCCCAGCAATTGGCCACAGAAAATTTGCGCCTTCTCTTCCTCCCCACCTATTCACCCTTCCTAAATCCCATTGAGGAAGTCTTTGGGTGGCTCAAGCAAGTTGTCAAGCAAGAAACCCCAACAGGGACCAAGGACCTATTTGATTTGATGCAGGCCAGGATCCACACCCTCCCAGCTGAGACTGTGGCTAAATTTTATGACCACACTAATTCTTTCATCCCTGTGTGCCTAGCCAAACAGTCAATCAATTAAATGCTTAGCTTGTTCAATTTTTTATATTCTCTAATTTACTATTCAAGAGTTATTGATTATCATTTTATATTTAGATGGTTCCACTCCCGCAATCACATTCAGAAGATCCATCAATAGATGTAAGTAATTTATTTATTTTATTATATATTATTTAATATGTCATCTGAGGTTATCCCAAATGCTTGATACTGGATTACGCAAATATATTTATATCAATTTTGTCAAATAAATATAAAATAGTCTTATAAAAATTAAATGTAAATTGTAAGATTGAAATATATTTTATTACCCTATTATTTTATACTTTTATGAAACCCATTTCTGCAATATGTTTTGAAAATCTTGTTTGCTAAAATATTATTTGAAAAATTATTTATAATATAAAAATGTAGTAGAGTATAAATATATTTAGTGATATAGAGATAAAATTAAGTATGCCTATAATGGGTTCAGCAGTATGTACCCACCCTGCAATGGAGGTGGTGCACAACCTCCACTGCCACACCGTGGACGGTGGATACAACCGTATTAAAGTATTTGCGCCTGCTGGTAAAAGGAAGGATGGTGAGGTGGGAATGGAGGAGCAGATTTTCTGGTGGGGCTGCAAACCTGAAGATGCCAGCCAGGACCAGGGCGTCCTGTATGACGTGATCCACCGAGTCATACCCAGGGGGGACCTTCTTCCTGTCTAGTGAGAGCCTGGCCTTGTTGACCCCATGAAGGACCCTGTCCAGGTCCTCTACAGACGCGCTCATCCCAAAGTAGAATAAGAACCCCAGGTAAACAACAAGGTGAAGCCTTTGTCCAGCAAAGGCTTCTGTAAACTCACACAATTTGTTGTATACAGTGCATCTTCTTCTTGTGCTTGGTTTTGGCAAAGGTTAGCTCCATAGCTGCAGGGACCCTTGTCTTGTTGGCACTCCAGGCCAGCCCAAAGTCTTCCAGGAGGGTTTTTGTCTTCTTTACAGCTGTCACGTCTACAACAGCCAATTTGGACACTGTACGCCCAAAGTTCTCCAACAGGTAAGAGATTGTATGCTCTACTGGGAAGCAAGCAGCCACATGAGCCTGGTCTATCTCTGGTATGTTCTTGAATGGGAGCGTTGCCAGGATTTCCCAAACAAGCTCAATGGTGTTTACACAGTAAAATCCACTGAGGTTTACTGGGTCCAGGCAGACCAGTTGGGCATCCTTGTAGGCAGTAACTGCCCACTCAGATGCCCCCTCACCATGCAAAAGCCCAGTCAATGCCTCCCTGGACATCAGGAATGTATCATGAATCCTGTCTTCAAGCTCCTGCAAGACAGGGGAGAACAAAAAAACTGTTTGGCCACATGAGTGGCGTAGTTGGAGTAGAAGGTGGGGGGGACAAAAGGAACCAGGACCCGGCGGAGTTCACCATCTACATCTTCTAAAAAAAAGGTAAGTATTTAAGAATTTTTATTAATTAAGATTTTTTAGGTTACCTTCTTGGGTTTCTTCCTTGCCAGCGGCTTCAGCTGGCTTTGCCATTCTTGGCGCAAGCAATTGCGCTGGCAATTTGGTATCCTCTGTCCTGGCAAGCTTGGCAGGTTTGAGGTGGGCATACATCTCCAGGTCATCAACCCAGACAGATGGCGCAGAAAGATTGTATGCCTTGAACTGGAGGCCCTTGACCACAGTTTTTTTGAATATTTAGTAAGCACTCAATTGTCTTCTCTGGGGTGTCTGGCATTTTTGACATTAGAGCCTTTGTAGACACCTTGTCAATTTTGTCCCCAGTGAGGACAGCGGACTTCACTTTGGCTTTGACCTTGCAGTCAATGTCCTTTATTTTGGCAATTTCCAAGTTGAGGTCCTTTAGAAGCTTTTCAAATTCTCTCATTGATTTTTTACTAACCTTTCCATGTGTTTTTATAGCTTTTGCCCCAATAAATCCTGTATTATTTTGATACTGTTGCCTCTTTGTTTATTCCTTTTTGTTTTCCCATTTACTACATTATTCCATCTTTTAACCCATTGTGTATATGTTTTACGCTCATCTTTATATGTGTTGTTTGCTTTGTGTTGGGATTGTTTCCTTGATTACCATATTATTTTTGGCGCTTGACATAGCCCCTTGTGAAAATAGTAACAACAATTTGGTGATCAGCTAAATTTTGAATTAGAAAATTATAGTGTTAACTGTTTTTAGATAAATTTGTTACTGATCCAAATTCAAAACCTTAATGATAAACTTTAAGCCAATCAAGAGACAAGTGATAAAGTGATTGTTGTGACATAAAGGTTCATTCAATAATTCTTTGATGCATGTGCGCTAATTAATATGATTGACTGGATGTTTTGCCATTGTACGCCATTGCTGCTGTGGAAAAACATCCAGTCAATCATATTAATTAGTGCACATGCATCAAAGAATTATTGAATGAACCTTTATATCACAACAATCACTTTATCACTCAGCTCCTGATTGGCTTAAATTTTATCATTAAGGTTTTGAATTTGGATCATTAAAAACTTTATCTAAATACAATTAATCTATAATTTTATAATTTAAATTCAGTTGATCACCAAATTGTTGTTAATATTTTCACAAGGGGTGAGTTTGGGTGCTAAAAATAACTGTGTTCAGGATCTAGATACACACATAGTAAATATATGATTTTATAGAAATAAGCTGAACATAAAGAATATAGCCAACTATAAACAAAGAGAACACAAACAATTGAAATTCAAAATAAAGATAATATAAATAGAAATTTTTTGGGACCAGGGGTTTATTGAGGCGGGGAAGAGTGATTCCTAGTAGGCAGAATGGCGCAGGAAGGAAGACGTAGAGGCAGTACTGGCCTGGGGGGTCTGGGATTGGATGGGTTGGGTTTGCGGGTGGGGAGTGTTGGTGGCGGGGGTGGAGGCAGGAGGATTGTGTTGATGGCCGCCATATACCGCTCATTGTACTCCTCATCAGTCATTGGCTAGATGGGCTGGTAGGTGGCTATGGCACAGGGTAGGAGGCACTTATCCTTGCATGATTGGTTGCCCATGTTCACATGGAAAACCATTTGCGCAAACTAGTCAGCCACTATTTGGTGACTAAAGAGAAAATAGTGATCAAGGACCCCAAGATAGAGGCTGTTGAAAGCCTGAGGGTGGTGCACCTGTAATGTGGATTCCATATTGCAGAAGACAACATCAGCCAGATGGACATCTGCATGGCCAGTGGGGTAGACTGAGGCCTGGTGCCTGCGTCCCTGGATGGCCTCAAGGGTGGTGGAGCAACCCTCCATCTGGTGGCTCAAGAAAACCTGGTACTTGGAATTCAAGCCATCCCAGGAGTTGAGTAATCCACCAAGGATGTGCCTGTATGAGTAGTCATTGATGATATCTGGGTTTTTTCAATATCAGACAAAACCCTTGGCTGAAATAGCCATAAATGCACCAATGAATGTTCCCTTCTTGACCTTCTTCCTTCTATTCTTGGCGGCGGCTTTTCCTTGCTTGCCAAAATTGTCAAATGCAATTGATAACTTGTAGTACAAGACAAACAGATGTCATCTGTTAGACTTGTCAAGCATCTGGCCAGGATTGATTTGATTGCAGTGTCATATGGAGAGTCCTCAGCGCCATCCCATTGGTTGCTGTCAAATTGTAAGAACCCTAATTGAAGCCACCTTAAGTGCATCCAGAGCTGCACCATGCGCTCAGATATCCAAATGCCATGGTGCACAAGTTGCTTCCAGACCTGGGTCAAGGGAAGCTTGGGGTCCTGCTGGAAGAGGTCAAGCATTATTGGGTATGCCTCATTGATCTGGGACTCTGTGGCCTTCTTTGGCTTCTTGGCTGTCCCAATAAGATTTCCCTTATTCATCAGGTTGTTGAATTCCCGCATGACAGTAGCCTAGGTGAATTTTTTGTTTGGTTGGCTATCTGAACCCAGAACAGACCCTGCAGGTTGAGTGCCACAATTTCCTGAAGAATTTGGATAGTGGTTATTCTGCGTTTGGAGTGCTGGGCGGCAGGATCTGAAGCCTGATTGGCTGAGGGGGCGCAGGTTGGGCAGTGGCGGGAAGTTTTTCCAAATCAAGGTTGCCATCCTGATTGGTTGTTTGACAGGCAGCTTGTGCAAGGGTGGGTGTGGGAGCAAGGGCAGAGCTAGACGCAAAGTGACTCTCAAACAAGTCAAAGCCATATGATTGGGGGACAGTAACAGGTCAGCTTCCTTGTTACCCATCCTAAAGGCTTGGGTGTAAACAGGTGCCTCAACGTTCTGAGCCTTGCCTCCATTGAAGCAGGTCTAGCTTCTGCTGGCTTGACTGCTGGCGCAGTTGAAGATGTTGCTTGTAAAAACCATTGTAAAAAACCTAGTATAAAATCACTAAAAGTAGAAATTTTAAAAATTAATACTTTATTTTTATTATAATCTCAAGTCCATATTTGGAAGGTTCTCAAAACCTTTTCTAAAAATCTGGAGCCATGAAAATGGGCAAAACGCTTCTGTTCCTAAATTATATAGCTGTTGATTGGCTGATAAATTGATAGTTTTCCTTTTTAGGCTGCTCATACTACACATCTTGTATGAGTTCAATTTGTTTTGTGCTTGTGGAATCTTGCTTCTAGATTGCTCAAATTCCATTTCATTTTAGTCCTTCTGTTGGTGCCTCATATGAATCCTGATTGGATTATAATATACTCTGGAACAGCATACATCCATTTCACTTGTTGTGTCAGTTCATTTTGTTTGTGGTTTAAACTACACTGCTTGATGTTTGCTTTAATTTTGTATAATGGGTTAGTGAAATTTTGTTTTTGTTTTAACAGTTCATTTATTAGCCAAAAATATTTAAATTAATTTAATCCTGATTCTTGCACAACTTGGATTTTGTTTAAATCTGAAATCATTTTGTTTAAATCTAACGTATTTTTGCTTGTTGCCATAGCTTTTAAAACTACTGTATTTGGTTTTTATTTATTTGTTTTACAGGGGTTACCAGTGACTGGTATCCCCCATAGAACCAACTTGGCGTAAAAGCCGCCACTTCTGCAACCTTGTCCCCATTCCTAGTGATAACTAAAATAAATTAAAAAAATATAAAGACTTACTAATTGTTTCCCCTGCAGCCCCCTCAGCCATAGACGCCACCTCAGCAAACTTCATGAGCGTTGGCTGCTCTTCAAATTTTTCTAAGCTGAATTTTCCTTATATTTCTTGCAACTTGTGTTTCTTCTTGGTTTTCATTTGATAAATTTTCTGTGTTTCTTGAAGTTTTCCTGCTTCTTGACTGAGTTTCATTTTCATCTGCTTCCATTTGATTATTTCCCTCTTTGTTGGTATTTATTTCCTGTGGGATTTCATTTCCTTTAATTAGTTTGATTTTTTGAATATTCTTTCTATTGGTTTTTGCAAATTCCCACAAGTTGTAACTTTCACTTTTGAAATCTAACCGCTTGAGTATTTTCTTTTGAAGATTTAAAATTATTTCCTTGTGTTCTTCATTGACTACTGTTAACAGGCTATTTTTTGCGGTTTTGTTTTGCTGGACCAAGGCGCTTCCCTCATTTCCAAGTTGATTTACCATAATTTCCCTTATGTTGTATTCAAGCTCAACAACTTTTTGGAGGGCAGACTCTAATTTTTTTATTAAGGTATAGATATTTGATATTTTGTTTGAATTACATAAAACTGGTTTTTATTGTAAATTCAGAACCTGAACGTAAAAATGCGGGATTGTCAAATCCTTGGTCCAAATTTTGAATCACTTTTGCGGGCCTCTCAGCTAAGTGAAAATTAAATTATTAAATAAAATTAACAATTTAATTTATCTTTTTTTGATTTATTTAAATTGGCAAATTTTGAATCTCTTGAGCAGATAACTCAACTAACAAAAGACAAAACACAACAAACAAATGCGGGATACATGAATCAGAAATGCTGGATTCTAATGTATGATTTGAGATTTCCTGTATTTCAAAAAAATCATAGACATCATGGAAAACTCAACAAATCTGAAATTGTGGGATTGTCAAATCCAAGAACCAAGTTTCAAATCATAATTGCAAGGAATTTGAAATAAATATAATTTATGGGTGTCACAAAAAGGATGCTAAAGGATCTAGAGTGGATTTGTGCTGATTCTTTTAGGAATCATAGGTGTCAGAACTTTTGGTTCTGCTCTCAGACCTGGCAGCCTGATTATTGTTTGCTTTATTGAGTAATAGGGGTATATTTGTCACTATGTTGATATTAGCTTGTATGGCGACAAACATTACTTGCAACTTCTGGGTTTTCCTTGGCACTGCAACGGCAAGCAATGGCAAGGGAGGCAACTTCCAAGCGCCTTACTATATGGGTGGCTTGCTTAGCTCTTCAAGTACTGACAACGGTCTTTGAACTTGGATATCTTCTTCTACTGTGAAAAGGTTCTACAGTAGGAAATGGGTATTATTGTCTGCCTTCCATTAATCCAATGGAAGGGCTTTTATAGAGCTTGTGCTCTCTTGCCAGGATAAGATCATCTGGCGCTTCTAACTCTTGCTTGGTCAGCCTTTTTGTCCCAGACCGCCAGCATCAACCCCCAGAGTCAGGCATCCATGCAATGATTGGGATTTTATATCATAGTACCCTCTGCTGGGTACATGTTGTCATAGAATAGAGCATAATCTATAAGCGTGCCAGCGGTGGCGGCGCTAATTTATTACCCTATTTTTAGTGCATATTATTTTGTTCTTGAGCAACCTTTCCTGTATTGATTTGCAATAGCACTGGCAGTTTACTAAGCAAATTGATCAAATGCTTTCAATATTTGGAGAGACCTATATTAACTAACCCGGTGGTTTGCCAGAGTATTCTGGAATAACTCTAGTCAATCAGGAACCAGCCATAATTGGAGATTTATTGTATTCCTGATTGTTCTTGCAGTAGTGATCTGAATCTACTCTATGAAGGCTTCTTAGATCAATTAAGCCTAATAGCAATAGTATTGGAAGCTTCTACAATTATTAGTCTGGCAGATTACCAAGGTTTACAAGGTAGAACAGAGTCATTATAAATTCCTGACATTTCCCCCAACTTGACTTAGTTATACCATCAAAGAAGAGAATACTAGTCAACATGTCACATCCCTTGAACACATCCAATATCTCATGTGCGACTGATTTACATAGCATCATTACTGCTATGTTGGTTTCAGACCAGGCCCTATTCAGGCTATGTCTTATGATGCCAAGAAGGCACATATTTGCGGGCTTTGTGACAGGGATACCAGTACAATATTTACTGGTATTGGTCATGAGGAGCCTCCCCACAAGCAGGAGTGTCAAGATCCTAAGTCCCTGCCTAAACAACCAGCCCTAGAAGAACTAACTTGGCAGAGTGCAGAAATCCCTTTGGCCACTTTGGAAGAGCAGCCCATCAATACCTGAGTGTATGTTCAGGGGTCTTTGGCCTCTCAAGCGGTGGTTTGCAACTTGCTAACAGTGCAATATCAAATTGGCATGCCTGACTTTGATTGCGGTGTCCTTTTTTCTGGCTTCAAATTTTGTTGTCAATTCCTCTTTGTTGTCCTCCAGAAAAGACCCTGTCAGGACTTGAAGGCCTGTATTACGTCCTCAAGTTTTGGCTATTTCTCTGTCAACAACAAGGTGTTGGCAGAGCGCCTGGGCCACAACCTTCTCAATCTTGTTGACGTCTCTTGTACAAGTGATCCTGTGGATGGCTTGGACCAGGGTTTTGTCATCCAAATTGCTGACCAGATAATTTAATCCTGGTTTCATCACCTTCCCCTGTTCTTGTCAATCTATCAGAAGCTGCAGGTGGACAACCATGATCAGCGGGAAAGTTGTCTTGGGAAGGTGGTCCTCCAGTGTTGGGATGCCTTCCACAATGGTAATCAAAAAGCCGCAGTACAAGCTATGGTTCTTTGTGGGAATGTCATGTTGACACCCAACCTGCGTCTTCCTCAGGGCAGTTTTGCAAGGATGGCCGCCCATTGGGAAAAGCTTAGGAATGCTGTCAGTAACATAAAGGCAATACTCCTAGATGAGTATATTTCCATTGATGATTTCATCATGGACTGCCTTATTCTGGGATGCAGCTATTCCCTCAAGGGCAGACTCTGGCAAGTTGAATGGGACTTTGAGACCATTCCATTGCCCCTGGTTAACTTTTCATACCTCTCACCTGCTCACAAGAAGTTGTGGTTGCGTGTGGCTGCTTTCTTATTTGTGGAAAGCTGGCACTTTTCATTTGAACCTTTACCTCAAGATGTGGCGTTTCAGGCTGGGGACCAAGAGCCTGACATGTCATTAGTGACACCTGGGCCTCAATGCGCCAGCCTGGCCACTCCAGACAAGGATTATGACAAAAATGAGGAGGAGACAGAAGACAAGGATGAAGGAGATGACAATGACAACTACCAGGAGGGTGATCTCTAGCCTTGCCTTTTTATATTATTCCCAATAAAATCAATTTCAAAAATCTTTATTTTTTTCTTATAATTATAGGAAGCTATTTAGATGCCATTATTTGGTAAAGTGTGGAAAGGTTTAAGGAACCTTGTGTGGACTCTATTAATGAGTCATCCATCTGAAACATCCTTGATGGTATAGGCGTCTTGGCCTGTTTGCTTGATGACTTCAAATGGGCCTTTCCATATGGTGTCAAGCTTGTGTGCTCTTCCTATAAATTTATCATGATAGGATACTTGGGTTGCAACCTTGAACTCTGGCAGAGTGTAGCAATTGGAATTATCTTGCTGGTGTCCTTTTGTTCTGGCCAGTGTAGTCTCTGTAAAAGCTTTAGCTTGAAGCTTAATTAATGTATCTGCTAACTTTGTCATGTACTGGTTGTAGGTGATCTCCTCAGGGTTGCCCATAGCAGAGAACAGGATTGGCGGTATGTTAGGGTGCCACCCATACATCAGCTGGAAGGGCAAAAACTTAGTTGTGCTATGTATGAAAATGTTATATGCAAACTTGACTGCTGGCAGGAAAAGATACCACTCAGAGGTACGCTTATCTGCCAGTTTTTGAAGGATATTCACCAGGGTGCCATTTGCTCTCTTGACCATCCCATTTGTTTCTGGGTGGTATGGAGTAGAGAGCACGCCCCTCACACCCATGAGCTCATTGAGCTTTGGAATAACGTTGGCCGTGAAATTAGTGCCATAGTCTGTGAGAATGAATTGTGGGCAACCATGGCAGTGGATGATACATTCCAAGATGAACCTTGCAGTGGCTTCTGCGCTAACGTGCTGGAGGGCTTTTACCTCAACTCACTTGGTAAGGTGGTCTATGGCTACAATAATGTATCTGAGCTGACCAACACACATTAGAAGAGGGCCAACCACGTCAATGCTGACAGTGTGCCAAGCAAATTTGGGCTCAAAAGCCTTATATTGATGCTTGGGTACAAATGCCTTCTTGTGTTGGCACTCTGTGCAGCAATTTAGGGTTTCCTTAGTGTCAAACAGTAGATATTCCCAATAATGGAGCTGTAATTAATGTACAGTCTTTTGGAGGCTGCCATGGCCTACAGCCTTATGGGCAGCCAAGTACAGAGACAACCTCTCTGAGAGGCGGGGGGAAACATACTTATTCACCTTTTGGTATTTGTACAGTTTACCATCCTCTACACTGCAGTCCTTCATCAGTTCCCTGAGAATGACCTGGATCTCGTCAGGCTTGTCTTTGAACTGGCCAGTTAACTTTTTATCATACAGTATATTGGCCTGTGATGACACAATATTAACAGTTGGAAGTCTGGATAGACAGTCAGCGTTCTGGTGCTTTGCTCCTGGCTGGTGTACTATCTTATAGTCAAATGCCTGCAGTTTTAGAGCCCATTGTGCCAAGCAACCTTCTGGTTCACGTAGATTCTGAAGCCAACTTAGAATGGCGTGGTCCGTAACCACTGTGAAGTGGACTCCATGGAGATACACCCGGAACTGTTTGTAGGCATATATTACTGGCAAACATTCATTATCTGTCACTGTGTAATTCCGCTCATGGTTATTCAACAAACAACTGGCATAGGCAACTGGATGTTCTTCTCTGTCATCATTGTTCTGGGACAATACTGCTCCAAGCGCACTCAGGGAAGTGTTGGTATGTACTACAAAAGGCTTGTTAAAATCAGGATACATAAGCACTGGACTGCCAGACAGGCTGGTTTGTAGGGAGTCAAAAGCGGACTGGCAGGCAGAGGTCCATGTAAAAGGCACTGCATTTTTAAGCAGATGAAAAAGAGGTTCACCTGTTTACAAGAAATTTGGAATAAACCTGCAATAATAACCTACCATGCCTAGGAACACCTTGATATCCCTTTTGCTCTCAGGAGTCTTCATCTTGGTGATGGCCTCAATTTGGCGGGTTGTGGCTGTAGTCCCTTGGTGTCAATAACAAAACCTAAGTATTCAATCTGGTCCTTAATGAAATGGCACTTCCTAGGTTTTATCTTAAAGTTGGCATCTGCAAGTTGCTTAAAGACAGCTTCCAAGTGTTCCAAATGATCTGTGAACGTCCTAGAGAAGACGTTAATATCATCCAGATATACAAGGACACAGTACAACTTGAGATCTCCCAGGATGGTGTCCATAGCTTGTTGAAAAGTTGCTGGTGTGTTACACAATCCTTGGGGCATTTGTGTTGGTTGGAAAAGGCCTTATAAAGTGATAATGTCACACTTCTATTGTTCCTTGGGAGGCAGTTCAATCTGCTAATATCCAAAAATCAGGTCCATTGTGGAGAAGAACTTTGCACCTCCCAGGCAGTCTAAGGCGTCATCAATTCTTGGCAACGGGCAGGAGTCCTTCTTGGTGATTAAGTTTAGAAGTCAGTAGTCTATGACTACTCAGTTACTTCTATCCTTCTTTTTTACTATAAGGATGGGCAACGCCCAAGGACTCTTAGATGGGATCAACATTCCTCTATCCAGGAGCTGTTGTATTTTCTCATTTACTGTTTCCTTGCTGGCCTTTGATTGTTGAATGGGGCGGCGCCAAATTGGTTTGTTGTCACCAGTGTCTATATGATGGGTGACGTCTGTTGCACAGCCAAGGTCAAAGTCATCTTCAGTAAAGATGCACCTGTACTTCTCAAACAGGGCACTTGTTTGTTCCTGTTGCTTTTGACTTAAGGAGGACAGGTTGGCTAGTGGGGTGGTCACGTAGGCACTGGCTTTGACTTGATCAGGTAACCCCATTTCCAATAGGTCCCCAATACATTCAAAGCTGGCCAATTCTTTGATCAGCAGAAGGTGCACAAATCCTAATATCTGATGCTTCTTCACGTAGATATTGTGGTCTTGTAGATTGGCAAGTAGAATGTGTACTTCTCCATGCCCTGTTATTATTATACCAGGCGCTACGCAGGGTTTGAACCTTGATCTTCCCCAAGGCTGATGTATTTCACCATATAAGCCTTTGGGAATTTCCAGGGTCAGTCCTGTTGGCACAACACGCTGTGTTCCAGAATTGAGGGTTAAGGTTACCAGAGAGTAAAGCAGAATACCTTTGTGCTCTTTTATCTGGGTTGGCATGTTCTTACTCTTATGCCCCTTCTTCTCATTTGGAACTGCCACAATCCCGTCCTTATATGCCAAATTAATTTTCAGTTTCTCTTTGATGCTGGCGGCGTCTTTGGTATAATAAAGAGGGATGGTCTGCTTCAATATGGTGAAGGTTTTGTTTTCCATATCAATCTTCACACCATATTTCCGCATAAAGGCAGTGCCAATCAAAACATTGTAGTTTTGACTGGGCAAGACAACAGCAGGAGAGGAAACAGCTATGGATCCAAATCACATTGGAATTGTGCTATATGCTCCTTCAGAAGTTGTTGTATGCAATATGGTGGTGCCATAGACTCTGTTGTGTGCAATATCAGGAGCCAGTCCTAGTTTTTGGGCCAGGCGTGTGGATATTATATTGATTGGCGCTCTGCTGTCAATTATTGCTCTTACTTTCACCTTATTAACAGAAATGTTGACATAGGTGCACTTGGAGTAAGTTTCAAACTGTAGGTTTAATAAGTGAATTATGAGGGGTGCCGGGGTGTCAAAGTACTGCTTTAGACTTTGCCCAACTTCAGGGAAGTTGTTCTTGATGATTTTGAGAGGCATTGCCAATTGGACGCCCTTGAGGTTAGGAACGTTGCTGGAGACATTCAGGGTCTCATTCAAGCAAGTTTCTTGCACTTGCGCAGCATAGGGTTTGGACACTACCTCTACTGTGTTGGTAGTAGTCTTCTGGGGTCTACCTCTTCCACAGGCAGGTATGGTGTACAGGTTGTTGGCTACCAATTGGTGGACAGGGTTTTCCTCAAAATCTTGGCTAAGGGCAAAGTATCTAGGCAATTCTTTTGTCTGGGCGGCATTCTTGGTGGGGTCCTTGGCGGGCTCATCAAGTTTCTTGACGGTCTGGGCAGGCTCAGTAGCAGTCTCAGCGGACTCCGTTGGTTTATCACGGCTGGGTTCTTTTGGAATAATTGAGGGAATGGCAGGTGCAGTATATTCCATTACTGGCCTGCCTTTGCTTTTCCATGGTTTTTATTCTCGGTTTCTACTACAACATTGACACCAGGAGGTTTGCCTTTTGACCAACATTGACTTGCCCAGTGCCTCTTTTTGTTGCACTTTTGGCAGGTGATGTTGGAGCTGTAAGGTTTCACTTCTCCAGTGGTTTTTGTAGTAGCATCCTTCTCCCCTTCAGGTGGCTTGGCAGATCTGTTGTGGTCCCAATTTCTTCCACAATTCTCAGACCCATTGCAACTGGCCATTCCTTTGTTGGGGGCATCAAATTGGGCCCCAAGCCGACCCAGATAACTGGTAATCTTCTGGATGTTGTTGGACTGGTCAAGTACTGGGAAAATCACGTTGGAGAGCTCTCTGTAAGGCTGAAGAGCTCTGCTCATTGTGATACAGCAGTCCAAATTGGTGAGTACCGCTGTCCCCAAGAGTACCTGTGCTTCATGATAGAAGCAGTCAGAAAAATCTTGCACACTTTCATATTTCTTGAAGGCAATATTGCTGAATTCAGCCTTCCTTGCTTGAAGCTTGGTTTCACTCCCAAACTCTTTGATCACTGCAATATTGGCATCCTCATAAGACCATTCTTCTGTTGGGAGGTGAGGCATGATCACATCTACACTGGCAGGGTCCAAAGCGTTAATTAGGGCTGTGGTCTTCATGTGATCTGAAGCCCCACGCATTGACATCTTGAAGAGGCAAATAAAGGTTTTGATGTTACCCTTACGGTCAAAGGTTGGCAAGTTCAATGGCTTGAACTTGTGGTTGGGGATGGTCAAATCTTTGCGTGATTCTACTACTGGCTTGACAGGGAGGAGACCAGTAAGTGGAGTAAGTGGTGGCAAGGCGGCAACTCCTATGGGGACGTGGCAGGTCCCTCAACTAACATTGGTACCATGTTTGGAGGTAAAATCAAAGAATTCAGGGGATGAGGCCTTTTGTTGCTCAGGGGAAGAGTTTGGTACGGGACTCCACTTATCCTCTACAGACAAGCTGTTATTGGATAACATTGCCTGTTCCAATCTGCTCAGCCTGGCCAATATGTTAGCTTCAAAGTCCTTTCTGGTGGCACATTGGATTGCACCTGCTCCAAGAGATTGCTATGGTTCTCTTCCATAAGCATAATGGTTGAAGCCAGTAGGTCTAGATGCTTGCTGTAGGCATCCAGCTTGTGTTTGAGGGCGGCAACCTGAGAGCGGTTATCTTCCAAATCCTGGTTTAACTGATTTGTCAGGGCGCAGAAGGTCTCTATTGTTTCCCACAAGTTGTGTTTGTTGTTGGTATATGCTTTGTGTTTGAGGCATCAGGCGTGCTGCTCCTGGGATCAATTCAAGGCAGGAGAAGCTGACTTCCCCTTCATAATGTTCACTTTCTTGACCAGTTTGTTTACCCAGGAGATGATCTTGTTCTGGCGCTCCTTGTGGCAGGTGCTGTTTTCTGAGACCATGCTGTGCATCTTGTCTTGTCAGTCTGCTATCTTGTCCATACTAGGCTGGCAGGCCAGGAAGCGTACCTTCTTGGCCAGGTTGACGCTGTGACGGGTTACGTCTGAAGCTCATTGAGGGGTCAGACCGTGGGAATCATGGATTCCAGCCACCACTTGCACTACCTTGTTATTGAACTGTGAAACTATCTCATCCACACAATAATGGGCAGAAGAAGCAGCTTCATTGATGCTACCCATAGCCTGTTGCACATTGTGGAAGCTAGAGTTCAGCTGGGGAACCAGGGCAACATGAGCGTGCTGGATTTCAATCCTGAAACAACCCATCTCTTCAAGGTTGAGATTTTGGCAGGCCACCAAGCGCTGGACATGCTTAATGGTGGGATGTACAAAGTACAACAAAACATCAGTTATTCTGTCAAATCCTTCTCTTTTCAGAAGGAGGCCTAGCTGCGTGCTACTGGCCTCTTGGTAACTTCTGAAGGTTATCCACAAATGCTCAAAGGATCTTGTGGTGGTGAACAGGGTATAGTCATTATCCTGCTGTTTGTCACTCATGGATTTATAGCCTTGCATCAAGGCGTCCATGAGTGACTGCTCATCCTCAATAGTGTAGGTCCTTGGTTTGTGTTGTACCATTGTACCAGTGACGTCAAGGTTGATTTTGTCTACTGGTACTTCTGGTACCTGGTAAGGAGCAATCTCCAAGAGGAGGGATGCATCCCGTTCTGCATTGCTGGTTTCCATGTAGCCCCCATAATTATCAACAAAGCTGGGGTGGTGAGGCAAAGACTCACCAACAACAGACAGCGTAGGTAACTCATTATGGTAGTGAGCACCACTGTCAGAACTTCTGGTTCTGCTCTCAGACCTGGCGGCCTGATTATTGTTTGCTTTATTGAGTAATAAGGGTATATTTGTCATTATGTTGATATTAACTTGAATGGCAACAAGCGTTACTTGCAACTTCTGGGTTTTCCTTGGCACTGCAACGGCAAGCAATGGCAAGGGAGGCAACTTCCAAGCGCCTTACTATATGGGTGGCTTGCTTAGTTCTTCAAGTACTGACAACGGTCTTTGAACTTGGATATCTTCTTCTACTGTGAAAAGGTTCTACAGTAGGAAATGGGTATTATTGTCTGCCTTCCATTAATCCAATGGAAGGGCTTTTATAGAGCTTGTGCTCTCTTGCCAGGATAAGATCATCTGGCGCTTCTAACTCTTGCTTGGTCAGCCTTTTTGTCCCAGACCGCCAGCATCAACCCCCAGAGTCAGGCATCCATGCAATGACATGAGATTCCATATCATAGTACCCTGCCTTGGTACTTGTTGTCATAGAATAGAGCATAATCTAGAAAGCATGCCAGCAGTGGTGGCGCTAATTTATTACCCTATTTTTAGTGCATATTATTTTGTTCTTGAGCAACCTTTCCTGCATTGATTTGCAATAGCACTGGCGGATTGATAAGCAAATTGATCACATACTTTTGATATTTGGAGAAACCCATAGTAACTAACCCGGCAGTTTGCCAGAGTATTCTGGAATAACTCTAGCCAATCAGTAACCAGTCATAATTGGAGATTTATTGTATTCCTGGTTGTTCTTGCAGTAGTGATCCAAATCTACTCTATGAAGGTTTCTTAGATCAATTAAGACTAATAACAATATATTGGAAGCTTCTACAATTATTGATCTGGCGGATTGCCAAGGTTAACAAGGTAGAACAAAGTCAGTATAAATTCCTGACAATAAGCAATTTCAAAAATTACCCTATTCCATTTTAGGACGGCTAAAATTTAGATCATAATATTCACAAAATTAACCTATATAACAAAAAATTGACTAAAATATACATTCCTCTTCTTGAGTTTAAAGTTTTAATAAAATTTTATTATATCTTCTTTCAATAACAACCAAGTCAACAAGATGTTCCCTGGCCTTGACAAAATCATGCAGGGCTACACTGGGTCTCTTAACAGTGAAGCCTCTGTCTATGGACACTCCCAACCTGCAGGCCCCTCTGCAAGCACTGCCCAGGAGTCTGTTTTTTCTCCTACAACTTCCATCATGGCCCTGTTTGCCCACCATGCACAGGCAGCTGCCAACCCAAATCCCTTATCAGCAATGGCTTTGGAACCAGCCATTTTAGCCATAGGGTCACCCAGAGAGCCCAGGACCCCAAAACAGCCAATCAGATGGTATTGACCAGTTCACAAGATGGACATATCCCTCCCACAGCCAATCAGCCTGCAAGACGCAGAAGAAAACTAATCACTCCAGAGATTGTTCTTGAAATGGTTGAAAAGCAAGGGAAGCTTATGTCCCTTGGGAAAATTACAGCTGCAATGGGTTTTGCAAAGTCCACTGTGGCTGCAACCCTGCAAGCCCACGCCAACTGTGGCCCCCCTACCAAGAAGACCTCAACTGGTGCCTATACTTTGACCGAAGGTGACACAGCCCATCCCCTTATGACAGCCATTATGGAACGTGACCTGCGGATGCCCCTGGTCCAGGTACGTCTCCAGTTGAGACTCCACAGCATCTTCACCAACAAAAGAACAGTGAATTTGTGGATGCACAGAGTTGTGGTTGCTGCTAGAATTTTGTCCAATCAAGTTCTCAGTGGCCCCATTTTAGTGGACACTGACCCCTAAAATTCAACTATTATTAATTTTATCAAAGGAAGGGCAATGAGAACCCGTAATGACATAATATTTCTGTCTTATGCTAAGATATCTGCAAGTATCCAAGATTTTGGAGAGAAGCGTATCCAGTCTGACGTGTACAAGCGTGGCCCAATATTGTATTGGTTTATTGGGGTTTTATTGGCAGTTTCCTCATTGGGCGTCAATTACTACTTGGCAATATCAAACACCGCATATGGTCATGCCTACCAGAAGGAGCTCAAGGCCATGCTGGAGGAGTGGGCATCACAAAACACTGTGCACACAGTTGTACTGAGTGTGGAGATGGATCAGCAGGAATGGGCTACCCAAGAAATTAGGGCTGTGGGGCATACCTGCTGGTCCTACCTCATCAACTACGCTAAAATGCATCTTGCAGATGTATGTCTCTACAATTTTGGTTCCACTCTCAGGCACTTAAAGCCTGGCATCTACAACAAACTATGCATCCAAATTGATAAGGGGTATGAGCTTTTCCCTTCCGTGTCTGTCCAGGACTTATTTGATCTCATCATCTTCTATGCAAGTGATAGTGATAAGTCGGTTAAGGACCCCTGTCTCCCTCCACAACAGTCCATCTGTTTTGTCAAGCCAGTATATGTGACAGAAGAAGAATTTGAGCAATTGAAGCAATCAGCTCTTGCTGCCCCTTCCCAGTCAACAAACCCTGCCTCCCAAGCCCCTCCCATCAAACTACCTGCCTTCTAACCCTGACTCCCAAACCACCACCCATTCCCTCCACACTATCTCTGATGCTGCCTCTTTTACAGGGGCAGATGAAGGCAATGTTCATTCTGCCCATTCCTTCCCCTTCCTGCCCTTTAATTAGTAAATAAATCTTTTCTTTATGACAACCTATTAAAATTGATATCTTTCTTTCAATTCATAATTAATAATATTTTCTTTTTACATTATCAACATTTCCCATAATTAATACAATGTTGTACTTTTTAAAAATAGCTTAAAATTATGAGCATACATATTTTTCATCATCATTAATAACTTAAAGACAATAAACATAAATATTGGATTAGAATATTTCAATTAGACGTCAACTATTGATATTTAGAAATTATTTGCATAACTCAAAGCATTTTTCTTAATAAATGTCACTATAAACTAGGACTTTTTGATTGTAATTTATCTAAATGGACTGTGTTTATATTAGAGAGCCATTAACGCTTAGTACAAATATTGATACATAGTGCATTTTACAGCCTGTATTTTCCTATTGGTAATAATTCTGTAAACTTTTCAGTCAGATTTTGTGAGTGATAATAATGTAATGTGTTAATAAATTACAGTTTACTGTCATTGATTAGTTGATTTTCTTTGCTATGACAATTGTGCATTTTCTGATATTTACGCACTAGTATCCAATTGATTGGCTTCACATCCAATCACACAGGCAATAGGAAAACAAGCCACCACCCCAACCACATCCAGTCTCGGGGTGGCGGCTTGATTTCCTATTGCCTGTACAATTGGATGTGAAGCCAATCAATTGGATATTAGCGCGTAAATATCAGAAAATGCACAATTGCCACAGCAAAGAAAATCACCCATTTAATGGTAATAAACAGTAATTTATTAAAACATTACATTATTATTACCTAGGAAAATCCAACTAAGAAAGCTATAGAATTATTACCAATAGGTAAATATACAGGCTGTAAAATGCACTAATTATTAATATTATACTAAGTGTTAATGGCTCTCTAATATAAACAAATTCCATTTCAATAAATTACAATGAAAAATGCCTCATTTACAATGAATTTTATTAAAAAATGAATCAAGCTATGCAAATAATATCAAATATCAAGAGTTGACGTCTAATTGCAATATTCTAATACAATATTTTCATTTATGGTCTTTAATTTATTAACAATGATGAAAATATCCATGGAAATAATTATGTTACCACATCAAATGTACAACATTCTTTACATATGGGGAATGCTAAAAATGTAAAAAAATATACTATTAATTATGAACTGAAAGAAAAAAATCAATTTTAATAAATTGGCACAAAGAAAAATTATTTTACTTATCAAAGGACAAGTAGGGGAGGGAATGGGCGGAAAGAACATTGCCTTCATCTGTGCCTGTGAAAGGGACGGCATCAGAGATAGTGGGGAGGGAATGGGTGATGGCTTGGGAGTCAGGGTTGGAAGGCGGGTGGCTTGATGGGGGGTTGGGGAGGCAGGGTTTATTGACTGGGAAGGGGCAGCAAGAGCTGATTGCTTCTTTTGCTCAAATTTGTCTTCTGTTGCATATGTGGGCTTGGTGAAACAGATGGATTGGATTGGTGTGGGGGGAGACAGCAGTCCTTTCTGGACTTATCACTATCACTTGCATAGAAAATGACAAGATCTGATAGGTCCTGGACAAACACAGAAGGGAAAAGCTCATACCCCTTATCAATTTGGGTGCATAGTTCATTGTATGTGGCAGGCTTTAAGCGCCTGAGAGCAGAACCAAAATTGTAGAGACATACATCTGCAAGATGCATGTCAGTGTGGTTAGTAGGATAGGACCAACAGATGTGCCCCCAGCCATAATTTTAGCTGCCCATTTCTGCTGCTCCATCTTTGCACTCAGTACAACTGTGCACACTGTGTGTTGGGTAGCCCACTCCTCCAGCATGGCCTTGAGCTCTGTCTGGTAGGCATACCCATCTACCGTGTTTGACAACGCGGAGTAATGATTGACACCCAATAGGGAAACTGCTAACAAAACCCTGACAAATTGATACAAAATTGGTTTTGCTTGTAGACGTCATATTGAATACGCTTTTCTCCATAATCTTGGATACTTGCAGAAATCTTAGCATATGACAAGAAGATGACGTCATTGCACACCCTTATTGCCCTCCCTTAATTAAAATTAATTATGATTGAATTGTAGGGGTCAGTATCCTCCAAACTTAGGCCACTGAGAACCTGATTGGACAAGATTCTGGTGGCAACCACAACTCTGTGCATCCACAAATTAACTGTTCTTTTATTTATGAAAATTCCATGGAGTCCCAGTTGGAGAAAAACCTGGACCAGGGGCATCTGTGGGTCATGTTCCATGATAGCCATCATAAGGGGATGGGCTTTTTCACCATCAGTTGAAGTATGATTACCAATTGGGGTCTTCTTGGGAGGGGGACCACAATTGATGTGGGCTCACGGGGTTACAGCCACAGTGGACTTTGCAAAACTCATCACGGCAGCAATTTCCCCAAGGGACATAAGCATCCCTTGCTTTACAACCATTTCAAGAACAAAATCTCTGGGGTAATTATCTTTATTCTGCGTCTTGAAGACTGATTAGCTGGAGGCGGGGTGTGTCTGCCTTGAGAACCAGACAGTGCCATCTAATTGGCTGTCTCTGGATTCTGGCTTCCATTGGTGACCACTTGGCTCACATGGCCAATTCTGGATGCTAGTGTTGATACGCAATCTGGGTTAGCAGCTGACTGTGTATGATGTACAAACAGGGCCATGCTTGAGGACACGGGAGAAAGAACACACTCCTGGGTAGTGCTTGCGGGGGTTTGCAGGTTGGGAGTGACCATAGACAGAGGCTTCACTATTGGAAGACCCAGCATAGCCCTGCATAATTTTGTCAAGGCCAGGGAACAGCTTGTTTATTTGGTTATTATTAAAAGAAGGCATAATAATTTTTAAAAAAAATTAATTTCAAAAAGAGTAGTGTGTGCTTTAGTCAATTTTATTGTTAAGTATGTGAAGTTGGTGAATATTACAATCTAAATTTTAGCTGTCCTAAAATGGTATAGGGTGATTTTGAGAATGCCTATGATTCCTAAAAGAATTAGAACAAATCCAATCCAGATCCTTTGACATCCTTTTTGGGATGCCCATAAATTATATTTATTTCAAATTCCTTGCAATTATGATTTGAAACTTGGTTCTTGGATTTGACATCCCGCAATTTCAGATTCATTAATTTTACATGATGTCTATGATTTTTTTGAAATACAGGAAATCTCAAATTGTACATTAGAATCCTGCATTTCTGATTCATGTATCCCACATTTGTTTGTTGTATTTTGTCTTTTGTTAGTTGAGCTATCTGCTCAAGAGATTTGAAATCTGCCAATTTAAATAAACCAAAAAAAGTCAAATTAAATGGTTAGTTTATTTAATATTTTACTTTTCACTCAGCTGAGTTGCCTTCAAAAGTGATTCAAAATTTGGACAGGATTTGACAACCCTGCATTTTTATGTTTAGGTTCTGAATTTAAACTACATATTTATTAAAAGATAACCACTTTCACTGATTATATGTAGATTATTTATTTTTAGTTGTGTAAACCAACCCAATCTTAGTATCATGAACAACATATAGGTCATATTTTGTTAGATTAATCTGTTTCCTATTAACTGTGCTACTTAACACTTTAAAATTTTGTTTTAATTTTCTTATCAATAAATTTAAATAATTACAACAATTTTATCAAAATAAATCTTATTTAATTCTTATAATACAAAAACCTATATTAAATTAATCATTTTCTACTTACAGCTAAATTAAACTGTATTAAAAGATAGTAACAATCTTATTTCAAATACCATTATTTCTTGAAAGCTGATTAGTAAAAAATGACATCATTCTAAGAAGAGCAACATAAAAATACAATAAAAACTGATATGATGCTTTTTGTTGGAAATTAAATTGTTGCCTAAAATCT